>CM021776.1:1956875-2134152 GCA_011076525.1 Nettapus auritus | reverse complement strand
GAAAAAAAAAAAGAGGAAAAAAAAAAAGAGGAAAAAAAAAAAGAGGAAAAAAAAAAAAGAGGAAAAAAAAGGACTGTGATGGAGGCTAGAGAGACGTATAAATGGTTAATGGAACGGAGAGCATCAGCTTGCTGCAATTTTTCACCATTTCTTCCACAGGAAAACTGAAGTGCATCAAAGAAAATGACCCAGGCGTTGCTTCAGACCAAGAGCTGCCTCCCTGAGCAGTGCGCCAGGAGCCCTTCAGCACACGACGGCAGCCGGTAAAGGTTCAGCCAGGCTTGTGCAAGGACGGGACGCATCCAGGGAGTAAGAGTCCAGCTGAAGGCAATCAAGAACAAAGCACTGCTTCCGCCTCAGGAAGCACCTGGGCCCCTCCGCAGCAGCAGGGGTTTCTGTCCCAGACACCTATCTCCGGTGCGTGCCAGCACGTTGCACACACACTACTGGCCACCACCAAGCTGCTGGAAAATGTCAGGGAAATGCCCTCTTTAAGCTGCTTCGCTGCCATCTTGTTTTAATTAGAAACAAAGCTGAAAAGAAAAGAAAAAAAAGGGAAAAAACCCACACACATTTAGGCAAACTGCAGTGCGAGGGGAAGGCCTTAGAGCCTTTTTTCAAAGCTCGCCATAAATCCCAGCAAACCAGACCTTACCTCAAACAAGGCACCACTTAGCATTAAGTGTCCTCAGTGGATGCAAGCGTTAAGTGAAGGGAAGCAAAGAGCTTTGCTGGATTTGAACCAGTGCCAGGCTCCTTCCTCCAGGGCGCTCCTCCTCTTCCTCCCTGCCCTTCCCACACGCAGACCTGGGGACCTGCATGTGCCCCACCAAGGAGCCCGGACATGTGCCTGCCTCACTACTCTAATTATTTCAAGCAAACTCGAATATTCTTCTAAGCTATTCTAACATGCTACACGACATCCTGCGCCACTCACTCATGTGCTATATATTAATATTTGGGGAGGAAAAAAATCACAGCACAACAATGCTTTGAAGCTGTTACGGGGAAACACGACATAGGACGGTTTGTAACGAAATACACTGCTGGCCATCAGGATTCCAATAACTACAAGGATCTCTCGCTGAGAAGGAATTTATCTGCCAGTTGTGTTGCGAGCAGGACGGGGCGCCTGAATGAAAGGCACTGATGTCAGCAGGCTGGCATGCCAGCCACCGAGAACATCCTTTGATTTGTTTGAATACAGAATTTGGAAAATAATTATTTTCAGCCAAATACATTTATTCTCAAAAGTAAATCTTTACACAACACAGGCACTTTTTAACCTCCTGACCATCACCATCTGCAACTCGGTTTATACTTCCAAAAAACTTGCTGACATCTGCTGAAATACCAAAGAGCAGCTGAACACAACACGAGCTTGAGCTGAGCAGAACGTTTTAAAGAGAGATCATCTTCAGCTGCTGCTTCTGCCAGGCGCAGAGACAGGCGTGTTTTTCGGACTAATCTGCACCTTATTCACCTTCCAATGGACATCGCGCTTTATTTAAAATAGTTGATGCGGTAAATGATGTGAGACAGCCCCTGACCCTTCTGCATTTTGTGCCGTGGAAGGGCAGTTTTAGCAAAGCCGGAGCTGTATGTCAGGTACCATGGACAAGATATTTCATGGCCTATGTTTCTAAATGAAAATTAAAACAAACGTGCAAATTCAAACACAGATTATATTCCTTAGGTAACAGCCTTATTTAAGTCTCTGTTCACATCTACTCACACAACCGCAGTCTGAGAGAAGGCAAAGGAGCCCTACCTGAGGGAAAGGAGGCTTCAGCCAGATGACGTTGGCAACAAAGGTAGACGGGAGAAGAAAATCATCATGAAGACAGGTGACAAAAGCTGGCAGAGCCCGCCTCGAAGCAGCTTGGGACAGGGGCATTATCTAAGCAGTGAGCTCTACTAATGCTGAAGCAGACTGATAGCAATGAGACCTCACCGCAGTTTTGATTTTGCATCCGTTTAAAACAGGTGGGTATCTGAGGCCATCACCACCTTTAGCCTGCTCAGAGCAGACACCCAGCAGAGAGACCACTGCCCAGGCAGATGGTTTACATCAGAACTGAACACTTAAAGCACAAACTGCACAGGAATCAGCCGCTGCTGGGGACCAGTGAGGCAAACTTAACTTTACTCAGAGTCCTGCAGAACAAATGTGTGTGTATATATATGTATATATATATATATTTGCCATGTGTAAGGCATATAAATGATATGGAAACAAAATATTCAGTCTCCCACCCTGTATGGATTTTAAGCTGTTTTACTCTTTGTAAATGTGTCTCGCTCCTGCTTTGCCCGCCATGACAGGTGGGCACAGCCACAGCCTGACACAGCTCCCCTCCACAGCCACGCCGGACAGCCGGGAAAGTACCGCAGAGCCTTCTGTGAGCAGGTTGGCCAGTGGAGTGAAAAGCAAGATGAGAAAAGGGAAGCAGTCGGTGTTTATTTTGTGACACAGGAAGCTTACTCCAGCGCCTGAAGTAGCAGCTGCGTGATGCTCTTTCACTTCTGTACGGAGGTCCAACAGCTCGTTTTCAGCTGTGTCTGTCCATAAAACGTTTTAAGGAAAAAGGAAACGCCAGCCTGGAAACAACCGGCACCATGAAGTGCAGATTCTCACCTAGGTGGGAGTACGTTTACACCTGCAAATAGGCAAACGCCTCAATCTCAGACACAAACTGGGCGACAGACGCCGAGCCGACTCTGCAACAGCGGCCACAAGCACATCGCAGCTTCCTGCGCGCCTCCCCCGGCCCTGCCCGGTCCCTCCGCAGGGAGCAGTCAGCCGGGGCACTGCCGGCCTCCCGCAGAGCTCGCTGCCTGGGGCAGGAGCCATGGCATCGGGCTAACCCGGCTATCAGCCTCACCCGCTGCTCCCCGGGACGCCCACTGCAGGCTCCCCGTCCTCCAGGCACACCGCAGGCCTGCTCTTCAACCACCACGGCCACTACTGATTTATTTGTTAGCCTCCGCCGCTAACTACCAGTCGGTTCGGCCGTGCCAGTGGAGGCAGAAGACAAACACGGGACGCCAGCGATGGCTCGGCCATCCCAGTTCCTCCCTCAGGCTTCACGCGCGGCAGGCAGCGCCTCGCCTGGATGGGGACCTGGCACACAGGCACGAAGGCTGACCTGGCTATCGTGAGAAGCAAATCTGAGGTGAAAAATTAAAGGAAAAGCAAAACAGAAAAAGAAACCTCAGAGGCTTAATGGGAAAAAAGTGGGGCAGTAGCCTGCAGCAACTGTTGGTTGTATGTGACTAGGTTCAGTTCGCATCTCTGTTGCGAGAGGCTTTCAGCAAATCGTGCAGGAAAGTCGGGATACGGCTAGGTTAAAATCAGAATATGTCTATGCTTTCAAAACACAAGCCCCCCCGTCAACAGCCACTGCTACAAAGAACACAGAACGTCCCCAAAGATTACAACTTCCTACTCGAAAGTGCTGAAAACAATATGGAAAAGTTACCCTGTGCTAGGAGATCTTACTTAGCGTATTCCAAAAAAAGTGGTGATGAGAAAAATCTGATTCTTCTTAACCAGAGTTATGACTAAACCACCAGCCCACACAGTTCTGCGTACTGGGTAACTTGTGTGGGTTTATCTATGGGCCTCAGAAGTACCACTGAATTAGCAAACAAACATAAACCCCCAAATACAAAGCCCCCTTTCACTAACTTGCTCTAAACCCACTGACGGAACAAGTCAGGAGGCAGACAAAAAAAAAAAAACAACACACCCACCCCATTATTTTGGCCACGCTCCCCAGTGTCACATCAGGAAGCGGAGATAATAACTTCACATCCTCTTCAAGGCCAAGCAAAAATCTTTTTTTCAGAACGTACATGGAGATAATCTTACCCAAAGGCCTGACTTGCAGTCCTGCAAGTCACATTTTCCAGCGCAATCTGTACTATGAAATCTGAAGCGAAACTCCAGTGAAACAGGCAGAAGGAGAACACGTCAGTGGCTGCACGAGGCCACGAGGGACTTGATGCTTACTATTATTTCACACAGCAGGTTCTCAGGAAGCAGGACAGATGGAGAAAGGCATTTTGGGGGGATTATTAATGAGCATTTATTACTCTCGGTGAAAAATATCGGAATAAGGAGACACGAAGGAGCATTCGCCACCTCAGAAGCATTGCTCCATCGCTCCCAGGCAGTCGACTGCTCGGCGGAAGGCTCGGCTGGCGGGCTGCAGAGCGTGACAGCCCCTCAGTCCCACTTCTGTCATTTCTTTTTCTGTAACCATCAAGGCAAACATGCCTCAGCTCTCGCAGCTCCTGACATTTTCTGAGATGCTTTCAAAATTAATAAGCTCCCCTCGTTCATTTTCATTTTGATAACAGATTCCTAGCAATCCCAGTAAGGCGCTCCTGAGACTTTAAACCATCCAATAATTGTGTGCTAATAAGTGAGATCTGTTAGACTCCGCAGCAGACTCCCAGAGGAAGCCACATCACACTCCAGAGCCAAAGCTAGACTAAATAAAACAGTACAAGCCATGCATCAGGCAGCGTTACTTCACCGGCAACGGGATGTGTGAAAGCCGGGGTGCTGGATGGAGAGAGATCCGAAGTAGAAAATTAGAGAATAAAAAAGCAAAACTGATTTTTTTTCCTACTTATGTTTATTCATGAGCTTCACTTAACTTGATACCCTAGGAATTACTGAGCCATCATTAAATCGTTCTGCAGCTGTACTTCTTATGCATCCTCCTCCAACTACAACAAAGCTTTCTGGAAAACCTGAATGTTTAATTAGAGTGCTGGTTACCTCCGCGTGCAGCTGCAAAGCCTGCTACTAGAGGCAGAAAGGGGGAAGCGGGAACAAAGCTGCTGGCTCCTGACACGCAGCTCTCCCCCAGGCCGACCTCCCGGAGGATTAAGGCTCTCTGCTGCTCTCATACCACAGTTGGTGCTGACTGAGCTCTCCTCTCTTTCTCTCCCAGGGCCAGGTACATTAATCAATCACCAGGCTTCTCAAGGGTGATGCAAACTTCCAGCCTCAGAGTAACCACAGAACACGTCAGCTTCAAATCATCGAGCCGGCTCTCCTCGTGGGATGCCACTGCCCTTTACCCATACTGACTCACCCCACAGTGCCCCCGTCTGCAACAGAAGACCGGGAGGATGCTGTGAACACGTAACACACGAGTTGGGTTTGCAGGACCTCAGCTGGTACACGCTGCACCCCCAGGAGAGGGCACAATCCTTACACTACAGCGGAGGCAGCAAATCTAGGCCTTCCCCTTCCCACGTGGCTGCAAAAACAAATTAACTTAGCAGAGCGTGGTCATTCTCAAAACTGCCTTCTGAAACCGAAATCAAGTCAAAGGGCGAGGAATAACCTGAAGTGCATCACAGAGATGTCAGGCCTGCCCTCCTGTACTCACTCATCGAGATTAAAACGCATCAACTTGTTAGACTGAAAAGCATTTCCTCCTCTAGACATCTCTCCCTTTTATAAATTCACCAAGCACACTACAGAAAAGTATGACCTCCTCAGTGTTTTATCAGCATTATTTCATTCTCTACGGACATTTAGCCTAAGGAACAAGATTTTAAAACAGCCACCAAAACCCTGCTCCTACAAAAGTGTTTGTGGTGTTTGTCAGTAAAGCACTTCTTAATGACACAGTGAAGTCCTCCACCTGGGTTTGCCACGGTTGGTTTGATGCTGCGTGCCTAGCCCAAACTTAAAGGACAGTGGTGGGAGTCAAGGGATTCTGGAGACTGTGAAACCTGAGTCAAGGCTCTGGTGTGCGTTGGTCCCTCTAGGATAAAAACCACTAGCTACGTCAATCTAAGATACTGCAATTGTGCAGGAAAATGGTGTCGCCTTGTATGGTGGGGCTGGGAACGGGGTCATTACAGGGCTTGGGATGCAACCAACTTTCACCTTGACAAGCAGCATTTACCAGAACAAACTCCAAAGTGTTGCTTTCAAGTCAGCTACTACTCTGACAGCGATGGTGTCACTGACACCAAAAGCGGTGTTTCTGTCTGATGGATCTGTGGGATTCAGGCAGAGCCTCTGGCACTTGGATCTGTCAACGCACAGTAAGTCCTGGGCCCTCTGCAGCGAGGCTCAGGTGGGCAGCAACACCTGCCTCCGGCACACCGAGACAGTACCTAGTGCTCCTGGACAGCAGGGCTCCTCTTACTCAAGCTGGTGTAGTGATGGGACTTCCCCTCGTTCAGAAAGTCCATTCTTTAGTTACCCTGAGAATATGCAGTCTGGCATTTTTCGGTTGTGCAACACAGCAACTTCCATGTAAAGGACAGGGTGATAAAAAGTCAGATTAATTCGAGTTTGACATCACTGAATTCGCAAAAGGAGCGGTACAGCAGTTAAGTACTGGAGGGACAACACCAGTCCCAGACAACAATGCTGGCATTTGAACCTCATGAAGGGAAGGCGAGTCCAATCACACAAGCCTGAGCCTGAAATAAAGAGGAAGAAGTGCAGCATAAAGCAGTGCATTCACTAGAAAAAGTCTGGGGCTTTTTCATACCGTCCTGCAGGTACGTTTGTCTCATCACACTGTCTTCTATTCTTGGAAGAAGGCAACACCCCAGAGCATTAATTGTACCCTGAAGCTATCCACCAAACAAGGGGAATATTTGGTAGACGTTTTGCTCTAAGCATCTTGCGTTTTATTTTTCTGAAAAATCTAACCTATCTTATTTCTAAAAAATAACTGTCTTGATAAGATAATCAAATGAATCTGTCGTTAACATTGTACAGCTGCAGCAAATGCACAACAGCATGGACTCCATTATTCTGCATTCAGGGAAAATCTCTTCTAGCTAGAGTTTCCTGAAGAGTAATTTGATAGAGTAACTACCCTGAAAACAACTTTTTGCACTGGAATAGTCGTCACACCAAAAGAAACACGGGCTTCTTAAGAAATAAAAATAAAAAGCCTGCTAGAAGAGATTTTCAACATGCAAGTCCCTCCAGCATGCAAGGTCCTATTCCTGCAACATCCAGTACCCAGTTAGCCCCCGGAGCCCTACTGAAAGCAACGTGATCTAGTGATCTAATAAGGAGGAACTAAACCTGCACAAATTCAAACAAAAAACACAAGGTGCAAGGCTTTACCTACAAAAGCACTTCAATTTTAGTATCTTAGCTCTGGCTATGATGGACTCTCTTACATTAAACCCTACATTAAATCAAGACTGGAAACCTTTCTGCAAGTTACAGTCTAGATTGGGAACAAGTTATGACCTGCATCAAACAGGAAATCAGTGACTGTCACGATCCTCTGACCTCAAAACAATCAAACAATAAGACCCAAACAACAGACCAGAGCGACGCAAGGCCAGAGTCAGGAACTGGCTCCAGAGAACACAGAGGTAACACCACCTTACCTTGTTTACATCCAAGTACTCTAACTTTGGCACTTCTGCCGTCTCTTGCTCCTCACTACTTCCTTCATCAATGTCACTGTCTTCATCCTGCGTGGAGTCTCTCTTCTGCTCTGCAGAGGAAGATTTGGGGCCCTTTTTGTCTGGTTCCATCTCCCCCGGATTCCCAGCCACGCTGGGCTTCTTTTGTTCTGCACCTTCTTCGTTGGGGAAAGTTTCTCCTGCCACGCTACAAGAAGGGCTGTCAATGCCACTGTCTCTGTTAGGAATTTTACCATTACTGCTCAGTTCTGCAGTCGAGTCTTTATTGCTAAGCTCTCTAGAGGGTTCTTTGCTCACATTCACAGCAGTACAGTCTTCATGGCTTTTGTTATCGCCTATGCTTAGCTCTTTAATTTTCATTATGTCTGTGTTAGATAGATCCGCACTGCACGGTACGTCTGGCTCATTTTCATCTGGCTCACTTTTTTCATTTGTAGAACAGCCGCTGGAAGCTACCATGTCACAGTCACACGAGCTCGGTTGTTTGGATGAGTCCAGGCCAGGCTCCATCTTAAGAGCTAAATTTAGCTGGTTCCTTTGAAGAATATGTACAGGTTGCCTGCAGGTGAAGAGAAAGCACCCAGTCATTCCTATTAACACTCTGAGACTTCAAAAGTGCCTCAAAAGAGACAGGGCCTGACTGTCATCTGATTCAAGCTGTATTTCTTACAGCCCCCTCACAATCCTAGGAGGCGTGCAAACACATCACTGTAACAACATTCACCCAACAATTTCAGGTAAAAGCATGCCACTCCTAGCCAGAAGTTTAACTGAAAAGGTACCAGATCTTTAATACTCCCCATGTGGCCTTGAAGAACACTTTAGTTTGAAGGTTTGTGGCAAGGAGAACCATCTTTTAAAAGAACCATTTGTTTTGGGGCTTGTTTAAACACCTCAGCCTCTTCAACAGAACAAAGCCTTTCCGGCAAGTTATCTTCTGCCAGAGAGGGGACGTTTCTGAAGCACAAGAATGCATCAGTTTCTATCTGAAGAGGCCTTACGAGATTCACCCAGGTAATAGTGCATTCTAAGGCGCAGTGCAGCGTCTCTGTCCCTATCCCCCTCCTTATGAAATGAATCGCTTAGCTCCATCAGGCAGATTTGGTCTTTGGAGAGGATTTTTGTGTGTCTGTAAAAGGAGTTGCTTCACATATATTTATATATACACACAACCCTATTTAACATCTATTTGTATATAAAGTTTCAAGAAACAATTATACATTATGCCATTTCACAACACACTGACATTGAACTATCCCCTGCCTCCAAGAAGCAACGTAACAGTAAGTCTGATGTTTATGGACAGAAAACTTAAGTATTTTATAGCACAATTTCCTATAAGGTGAAAACAATTTGATACCAAGACAACTTACCAAAAGCAGACTCTGGACTACTTACTTGTGGTACAACACTGAAATTCATTGGACCTTCAGCTCCAAGTTACAAACTAATAACCACTGAAATACATGCTTTTATAAAAAACTCTTCTGTAGTCAGTCAAGGTTTGCACTTTCAGACGAAAACATCCTGAGAGGAGTTTCTAACATGACAATTACAATCAACGTTTTCTCTTGTTATATTTTAATTTAAAATTGTAAAATAGAGATTAGAGCAGATCTCAAAGACATATTTACCTAATACTTTCAAATTTCTCAATAAGAGTGTTGACTCCTGCTGATATTGGTATTTCTTCCTCTCCAGGCACTAAGCTCCTTGATGACTTGGGATCAGCTGGTAAAGGCCGAGAAGGTGCAGGAGGAATTCTTTCCTGCCCAGGTTTGAGATGTATAGGCTTAGGAGGTACTAACAAAACAGAGGGAAAAAGCACAAGGATAAGTCTCCCATCTTCTTTATCCTAAACTGAGAAAAGAAATCCAACGCATCGCAGAATGAAGAATATCCATTCTTTCAACCTTCTGTATAAATTATGCTGGTGCAGTTCCAAACTATTTCTTACACAAAAGCAGACTGCTGTACGCTGAAGAAAAACGACAGTCTTCTATTTTGCATTTCTACAGTTGTATCAGATGAGCTAACGAACAGAGCGGCTCAGAAATTTACCGCTTCCTTGTTACCAAACAGGATGCACAGCTCACACTTGGTTTTTGCAAATGGGCTCACCGTCTCAATCACACGAGTTTCCCCTCCCATAACTTTTCAAGACTTTAGCACTCTGTTGAATCTCTTATACCAGAAAGAAAAAAAAAAGCAAAACAAAAACAAACCATCAAAAAACAATCCCACCATGGATTTCAGTGCCTGGTATTTGCTTGGCCAAAAAACCCACAAGCAGAACACAATAGCTTTTCTTCCTCTCATTCTCCCTCCCCCATCTCTTCCGTGGTGTAGTCTTCATAAATTTCCTTCCTCTTTTGGTTCTACATTGAGTTATATACTATATAAATAAAACGCATTGTAAGAACGTATACATTCTGCTTAAGAATTCATTGGGAGGCAAAGGTGCAAAGTCTAATACAGTATTAAAAGGAAAAAAAAAAAGTAATTAAAAAATGTATTCAGACCTTATATTGTTGCAGGGTAAATGGTTGGAAATACGCAAGCAGTAACCCATGGCAACAGGTTCACGTGCTGTTACAGTTCCATACAGTGATAGCAGCTTCAAATAAGCAGACCTTAACGAGGAGGTAGGAAAACCAGCAGGGCAATCACTCCCAAGGCACACGCTACGTGGAGCAGTACTGCCAAATCGCCCTTCTGATCTAGACTATCCAAGGAGTTAATAAACAAATGAGGAAACTCTACATATGAGTTTTATTAAACAATGCTTTCAAGAACTATTTACTTCAAGCATTTCCAATTTTTAAATGGTCCATATGGCACATCAGCATAATGCGATTAACATTGTAATGGAGCTTTAATTAGCAACTGTTCTGAATGCAGTTTCAGGGTTACTTTCTATAGGAAGATAACCGAGGCATATGCACCCAAAAAAGTCAACTGCTGTTGTCCCTACCCTGCAGAAAGCCGACTGTTTTAAGCTTCAGTCTCGGCATCCTCCCTCCTCTAGCTATAGGCAGTCGCTGCCTGAGGTCAGGGATGAAGAACTGCCAGAGTTTTCGAGCTCTGGGTATAGGCAGATTTAAAACTATCTACATTACTGAGGTCGTTTCAGCACCAAAAATAAAATCACATTTTCTAATGATCTGAACTCTAATGGGACACTTCCTGTAAAATGACCGACTTGCCAAGTGTCCAAACCCATTTGGAATTCCCGTCTTAAATTAAAGGTGTTATAGTTCAATTTTGAGAACACCACCACGAAACCTGTCTTACACACAACTAACAGTTAAGCAGGAAAATTACTCATGCTCTTTATAAAAGCAGTATCGTGCAGCAGCCAGAGCCAATAACCTACCCTACATCTCCCATTAGGCTCCTAAGAGATTGTAACTGGCCTGCAACACTCAAAAGGTGAACTTCATGGTCTCTGCCAAAGTATTTACATAACGCACGTCATTTCTATCCATGTAAACACTTGAAAACAATTTAAACCTTTCCTTTAAATCTTTCCTGTTAGTGGACTCCACCTGAATCATCTGAAAAATTACACTCTACCATATATGATATGCTGTATTAAGAAGGAAGAAAAAGTGTTCCCTTCTGTTCTGAACTGTGTTATTTGCCAATGTAATTTTGAGAAACAGACACATCAGCACAGAGTCAAAATCGCTGGCTTTCTTAAATGCTACTTACAAAGCAAAATTTAAACCACAAGAGATACGTGCTGAAGAGCTGACACAGAACATACATTCCGAAGTTTCAAGGAAACAGCCTTCAATATCACAACATGCAGGCAGCTCTGCCTCACCTATAAACACACAGACATCTATTTATAACTCACGGGAGAAGACAAGATAGGCTTTTCAAAATCCACATTACATCGTTCTGTGAAAAGCATTCAGACAGCATAACCCATTTGCCAACCCCCCCTCGTGAGCACACGACAAAAGACATTCAATGACAGGGCACACATTCGTTACCTCTCTGTCAATTTTACAGACTTTTCAACTCAAAATCAATTTAGGCTTCTACAAAAGAAGTAAATGATAGATTTGCATACTAAAAAGCAACAATAGCAGATGAGCTCAATCTGTATCTGTATCACCACAAGGACTAAATGAACATTCACTCCTGAAAAAACAATAGATGCTGCTTTCAGCTGTGGATACAGGACCCAACGTGGGAGCTCAGCCACAACGCCTACCCCTGCCCTGAAGCCACCTTCCACGACCCCAGCCCTTGCAGGGAGCAGTGCTGCTATTTCGTCACTCCACTTCGAACTCCCCTTCTGCCTCTCACCCTCACGCCGGGGCCCGAGCACAGCAGCACGGCTTGGAGGCAGCTTCCAGGGTCCTCCCTGCGCACAGACAGGTAAACTGGTGGAGAACGGGAAGAAAGGCAGCCACAAAGAAGAGATCAGTGTCATGGGACATGTTCAGGTGGCGCCCGAAAGCTGAAGCCACGCACTGGAATGGCACTTCCGCAATCCTCCTTCCCTCTGAAGACTTGACATAGCAGCCCAGTGCTATTTGGAGCAGGCAGAAACCAAGACACACAGCCTTTGTTGCAGAAGAAACAAATGAGAAGCAGCATGACAGAAATAGAAAAGGGGAAGGCAAGGTTAAATATCTTGGAGAAGTTATAGCCCAGGCTTGGCCCTGGCTCTGTAAAACAGCAGGGAGTAAGGACTCTTCCTTTGCTGTGACTTGAGCGTCTCAGCCTTTGCGTTACCTCAGCCCACCTGCCCTACTGCATCAGTCGACAAGGGAAGACCGGCCGGTGTCATCCACGTGGACTTCTGTAAGGCACTTGGCACGTTCCCACGTGACATCCTGCTCTCCGAATTGGAGACAGATTTGAAGGGTGGACCATTCGGTGGATAAGGAGTTGGCTTGAAGGCCACACCCAGAGGGTGGTGGTCAGTGGCTCTGTGTCCAGATGGAGGCCAGTGACGAGCGGTGTCCCTCAGGGGCCTGTCCTAGGACTGGGACTGTTTAATGTCTTTATCAAGGACACAATCAGTGGGATTGAGTGTACCCTCAGCAAGTTCGAAGATGACACCACACTGAGACACACCGGAAGGAAGGGATGCCATCCAAAGGGACCTGGACAGGCTGCAGAAGTGGGCCCACATGAACATAATGAGGTTCAACAAGGCCAAGCACACGGTGGTGCACCTGGGCTGGGGCAATCCCAGACATGAATACGGACTGGGAGAAGATCTCATTGACAGCAGCCCTGCAGAGGACTTGGGGGTTCGGGTGGACGAAAGGCTCGACATGACCAGCAGTGCGTGCCTGCAGCCCAGAAGGCCAACTGTGTCCTGGCTGCAACACCAGGGGGGTGGGCAGCAGCGGAGGGGAGGACTGTCCCCGTCTGCTCTGCCCTTGAGAGGCACCACATGGACGCCTGGATCCAGGCCTGAGACCCCAGATCAGGTGGGATATGAGGCTGTTGGAACGGGTCCGCAGGAGGGCCACAAAGATGATCAAGAGGGTAGAGCACCTCTACTATGGAGAAAGGCTGAGAGAGCTGGGGCTATTCAGCCTACAGAAGGCTCCAGGGAGATCTCATTGCAGCTTTTCTATACTTAAAGGGGACTTGTAAAAAAGATGGAGAGCAACCTTTTGCTCAGGCAGATAATGACAGGACAAGGAGGAATGGTTTTAAACAAAAGACAGGAAATTTAGATTAGAGGTGAGCAGGAAATTCTTCCCTCAGAGGGTGGTGAGGCGCTGGCACAGGCTGCCCAGAGAAGCTGTGGATGCCCCAGTCCCTGGAAGTGCTCAAGGCCAGGCTGGATGAGGCCCGGGGCAACCTGATCTAGTGGGCAGCAACTCCCACTTCGCAGGAAAAGAAGCCATTTCCAATTTACAAAGTCAATAATGGCAAAGGGAAAAAAAAAAAAAAAAAAAAAGCCATCTCCCAACCTTACAAAGGATCTGATATACTGTTCTCTACTGTTATATGTATGCTAATTGCAGGTAATTTTAAAAACTATTTTTATTATAAAGAAACGCAGTGAAATAATAAAATCATTATTTCAATTTTACAAGAAAGTGTCTTTAAGGAAGACGACTAGCACATTCACAACCAAGTCTTGTAGCGATGATTTGTAGCTTTGGCTAAGTTGGCTCAGCCTGAGGTTAACACGTCTGATTTTCGAGTACTGGGTAATGGGTGACAGCGTCCCATGGGAATTTTGACTGGGACTTGTCAAAAAA
This sequence comes from Nettapus auritus, assembly GCA_011076525.1. Taxonomy (NCBI): domain Eukaryota; kingdom Metazoa; phylum Chordata; class Aves; order Anseriformes; family Anatidae; genus Nettapus; species Nettapus auritus. Next base: position 2,120,473 of record CM021776.1, on the reverse strand, counting down.
GGATCTGGGGAGACCAGAAAACTTGCTAGATCATGGTCCTTCCTGACTTCTCTTGTACCATAGATCAGGGTTGTCACCTATTTCACTCTGAGTCTGGCGGGACCGTGGAATTACCACAGCCCACACACTACCCATGAATGTGACTGCCTAAGCTCGTATTTCTCATTTTTAAAATGCATTCATTCCATTTCGGCATTTCCTGTTGCTACACACAGTTCTTACTATAAATGGAAAACAGATCCAGGTTTAAACAATAAGCTATTCTAATACTTTAAAAAAATGATAGAGAATGAAAACAACATTGCTAAATTAAACTTCCATTTCACAGCTGCATGATGTTTAATAGCAGTAAAGGAAATATAAATCAACAAGTTAACCTGTTATTCCTGAACCAGTTCTTCTTCAGGGCTTTAACAAGATGCTATGTAACAAAGGAAAAATGAAAATAATAAAACCCTGCTAGTTGTATTTGAACCTTAGAACATAAAATAACTACTTTGCCGTGACTTGAAAAAGAATTAAAAATATTACACATCACGTGTGATAGAAGCCTGAACAGTTGCTAGGAGGTCAAAGCTACTTGCCTTGGGGTTTCTGCAGAGGATGCATTTTGGCCAGTGGAGCTTTGGTCTTGGGCTTCCTTCCAGCTTGATGGATACATTGCGCTGGGCTGATATGCTGCAGCTCCCCACATGCTTCCAGTGCTGGATTTGAGTCAATGTGACATTTGATTTGAAAAGGAGAACAAGGGCAACCTGAAAGGGAAAAAAAAGGCAATATTTACTTCCTTCTATTAATCCTAGCAAAAAAATTAGCTACTTCTAGAAGCATATCATTCATATTACATCCTGAGGGAAGGAGGGTGGAAAAGGAGCAAGGCACTCACTCAGAAGTTATTACAAGCAATATATCCAGTCTTAATAGCCACGTCATGCTGGCTGATAAGCCAGCACACGTTTTAGAATGTAATTAATGACTTATTTCTTTACTACCGACACCCAAAATAAAAGAGTAAATACAAAAGATAAAAGCCATTTCAAAAGGATTCCTCCAAACAGAGATATATATGCCCCAGCACACAACATCAGGCTGTTTGGTAAAACAGAACCAAAACAAACAAAAAGCACCGCCCAAGTTATGGTGAGTATGTCCCGTGGGGGGCAGATTGGTACAAGCTCCGTTCCTTCAGAGATTTAATCATTCAAGCTGCATTGTACTGCTATTTATTATTCCTTGTTACATAAAATATTAACATACCCTCAAAAGGCTCCAATCGAAAAGGTCCCACTGAGACATGATCCAGTGGGAAAATAGAGAAATGCATAATGAATATGTTTGTTTGTCTTTTAATTTATCATTCTTGATTCATTCCTGTGTGCACTGTGGAAAACCCACATATTCACTTTCACATCGTTCTTTTTGACTTGGGGTTGTCTGTTTTTCGTTGGACATGTGGCAAGTCTACAGCTACATGAAACCCTCTAACCAGCTTTACGAGCGTGTCATAAGAAGGCACAAAAAGGTTTAAAAAGAGTGTGATTTAGGATTGCTGCATATGAACACATGAATATATACGCTTCTGGCAGCCCTAAGAAATGGAAAACGTATCAAATCTAGAAACGTGAACGATAACCCACAAAATAATGGCAAAGAAAGCTTGACAAACGTTCTCTCCATAGCCCTGTTTTCAAGTGGACTAGCTGAAATGCCCGGAGCCTTCCTGGAGAGAGGCGAGCTGCACCCCGCAGGGAGGACGCCCTCCGGTAGGAACGGATCGCAGCCTTCCTGCGATGTGCTCAGGAACACAACACCAGCTTCACGAGTGCAACCTGCTTGTGGCTAGATTTATATTAGGATCAAAAAACTGAAATGACAAGCACCTCCATCCGGAGCAGCTACATTATCCTGGGTTTACACTAATGGTATTAAATCAGGATGTGACCTTTTGGGTAACGGCTTTGAAATCTGAGCCTCACAGCCTGCTTGCGAAGATTAGCTGATGCAGAAACTTTCACAGCAGTGGGCATTTAAAAAAAGGGGGGGCATAAAATATTAATTTTGCTGACAAAAATAGATTCAGATGGCACAAAGCTATTTCCTGAGCTCCTCCACCCAAATATACAACCCTACATTCCTCAGAATAGCTGCCAGTCGTTGCTGTTGAAGCTTCATTAACATTTCTACCATGAAATCTGCTTTTGAGCAGATCTGAGACCAGCTATTAAACATACTTCTGTCTGAAACCAGGACTGTGTAAGCACTGGGTTTTATTCAAATAGAATTTCGCTTATCAGGAAAGCGCAGTGAAAGTAGAGTAGATTATTAGAGCAGATTAATAGATTATTACAAACAAATCAGCACGGAAGGAGCTTATGCAGATGCCTCCAGCCTGGATGCCGAGAGCCGCTGACAGCGCCGGCAGTGCCACGATGTGGCAGCTTTTAAGAGAAAGGACAGAAACCTCTTCCCTATTAAGAGTAGCTCAGCACAGCAAGAAATTAAAAAATGTGTGAAAGGGAATCGCTGTAATTCAAACAAATCAAAAGGGCAACGTACAGAAGAGACTGGGAACTGTTTCAGCGCGCTGACTGGTGGCCATGACTGGATGGCAATCCTGCACTCTGCAAACCCACATGTGCATTTTGCTCCAAGAATTACTGTAACGATCCAGCCCCTGGGGACGAGCCTCGGCACACAAAGCAGCTTGCCCCAGGACGCCTGTAACCATGGCTGGCTGTTGGAGCTCATGGCACCGGCCTCATCCCTAGGGGGTGACACGGCTCCAGGTCTGGCCTGAAGGACTCTGGGCTCCTGTCCAACCACTGCCACGGACGGGGATCGTCTTCATCGGTGTCATTTGGTAAAGTTTCAAAAGAAACTAAAAAAAAAACCTTCTTTTCTGGTTCCTACTGAGATTCATCATTGCGGAAGCACAACAACGTGACACCTTTCTTGCTTACTGATAGAAATCCAGGCTATTGATTACTCTCTCGCTTTCAAGTGCGGGACATCAGCAGACACCTATTTTGTGTCTACACTCACAGCTCTTGCAACCTACTTCGGTTCCTGAAAAGTGCCTTGACCCTTATTTTATAAATCCAGGTACAAGTTACAAGGTACAAGGTACCTGTACAAGGTACACTCACTACAAGAAGGACATGGAGGCGCTCGAGCGAGTCCAGAGAAGGGCTACGAAGCTGGTGAGTGGTCTGGAGAACAAGTCTTACGAGGAGCGGCTGAGGGAGCTGGGATTGTTCAGCCTGGAGAAGAGGAGGCTCAGGGGTGACCTTATCGCACTCTACAGGTACCTCAAAGGAGGCTGTAGCGAGGTGGGGTTGGTCTGTTCTCCCACGTGCCTGGTGACAGGACGAGGGGGAATGGGCTCAAGTTGCGCTAGGGGAGGTTTAGGTTGGATGTTAGGAAGAACTTCTTTACCGAAAGGGTTGTTAGGCACTGGAATAGGCTGCCCAGGGAAGTGGTGGAGTCACCATCCCTGGAGGTCTTTAAAAGACGTTTAGATGTAGAGCTTAGGGATATGGTTTAGTGGGGACTGTTAGTGTTAGGTCAGAGGTTGGACTCGGCGATCTTGCAGCTCTCTTCCAACCTAGACTTTCTGTGATTCTGTGAAGTTTTTCTCTCCCACCGCACAAACCACTCGAACGCTCCTGGCACACAACCCCCGGCAGCACTTGGCACAGCGGCAAGTGCCTTCCTCTGGCCTGAAACCAGCTCTGAACTCGGCTCCAGCTGCGCCAGGACTTGTGCTCAGAAGCATCCGCAGAGCAAATAATTAACAAAGCCTTATACTACTTCCTGTTAAAAACGACCCGTTAAAAAAAAAATCTACTGTCTTCAAAAAATACAGTATTTTGTATCATCTTGTATGTTGCATATACACATTAGTAATGAAAGTAACACCGCGGGTCACCTCCCGCCTGCACTCAGCCGTGGCTGTGCTGACGGTACCTCCGACGAGCAAGCGGGCACAAAGCAGACAAAAAAATGAAAAGCAGTTGGAAAGCTGAGAAACTCGGAAAGCCACAAGCTCCCTGAACACCAAACGCAGCGCTGAGCCTACATCGAGAAAAGTATGCATGGGTGAAACCACAGAAATGGGTTTCATTCCGTTTTCTTTAATATAAGCCAAGTTGGTTCCCTCTGTTCTTCTCTGACGTGGGCCCTAAGGGCTGCTTTTTGCACACCAGACAAAAATCCACTTTCCTCACATATTTTTTCAAGTGCTACAAAACGATCCGTGACAACAAGATTTGCTGAGCTATTTCCCACGCAGTTCTCCGAAAGCACAGCCCACGGGCTGCCGCGCGCGCCGGGGCGCTGCGGGGGCCGGAAGGGACACCGGCACGACGCAGGAGCAGCCCGGGCAGCCCCCGGCTCTGGGGCTTTCTGCTGCCAGACACTGCGGCGGGGGGAGAGGGCCAGGTCACCCCTTGCCCGTCCTCCTGTGCCCGCGGGAGCGAGGGTACAAACTGCCTCCTCCCTGCCCTGGGTTGTGAAAGCCGCTCCGGGCTGGAGCAGCGTCCAGGTGAGCTCCTGGGGAGCGTGCACCAGAAGAGGGCCCGGCTTCCCCAAGCCCGACCAAACGCTGCCGACGCCAGCCACCTCGCCCCCGGTGCCCGGCCGGCCCTGCCGCCACGCGCGGGGACCTGCGGCAGCCCCAGGCACCGCGTGCGGAACACCTGACCGCGCGCTTCCGAACAAACCAGACTGGGCCCAAAAGCCTCAGCCACGCTGTGCCCAGTCGCAGCGCCTCCGAAGCGTTTGTGTGCCAGTACCTGGTGGCTTATTTGTCATTTTACTCGCACGAACAATGCTGCCGACGGCTTCCCACTTCAAAACCAATCCAAGCAGAAAATGACGAAGGCTGTGCTTTCCAGAGGTAACGCCTTGATTCTCAAGAAAAATAAAATAATTCGCAGCATAATTTAATTCTACTCATCCAGAAAAGTTTTGTAGCATGAAAAGCTACTCCCGGCTTACAATAACCAGTTTCCTGGAGGGCTGATGGCCAGCAGCAAGACCCAGGCAGGCCAGGCCAGCAGCCGGTCTGCATCCCCTGCAGCAAGCAGGGCGATGAACGGGGGCTGGCACCACGGCCCCAGCGTGCTGCCCGGGGCTTCTCGCCCAGCCCTCGTGCCCATCGGTGGCGTCCAGCTGAAAGAAGGGGGCTGTGACCTCAGCCAGCACCCCCTGGTCCCCAAGCGGAGGGAGGGGAAGGCACAAGGTTAGAAGGGAAGGCAGACGCTGGACTTACAGGAGGCGGCTCTGCAGGCTAAACACACCAGAAGGCGCTGACAAACAACACCTACTTTAAAAGTTTGCGTTCACTGAGAATTAATACCGTGGGGGATTTTTCCGGACATCCAGGAAGACGAACGTGACTTTGTTCCAGACTCCAATGTCGCGCTGTAAAACGAAGCCTGCTCCGGCCCCTGCCGTGCCCAAAGCACCCAAGCGCGGCCACCAGAGCTGCTCCTGGGCACGTCCCGAGGCAAACCGAAGCCCGCAGCCCAGCGGCGAGCCCAGCTCAGGCAGCAGGCACGGCTGCCCGGGAAGGGCTGGCAGGAAGGCAGAGCTGCTCTGGGGGCCCCAGAGGGGACCCTCCGGTGCCCCGGTGCCCCACAGCCCCAGCCGCTGCTCCTGGGGCACCTCCCCGACAGGTCGAAGGAAGAGAAATTGGTCTCGGCAACGACTGCAAGGGCTTCCTGGGGCTGCTGTCACTGTGGTCATCCCCTGAGATCGCGCACAAGCTGGCCAAGCAATGGGAGCTTTCAGTTTCCTACTATTTTGCCGATTTGGGCCATCTGTAACGTCGGTGAAGTCAGCAGCTCCAAGAGGTAACTGTATTGCGACCCACCGAGTCCGGCTCTAAGAGCACAGCACACGTCAGGATTCCCTGTTCGTTCTTCAGGCAGACACATGAAAGGGTCGCTGTTCCGGGGGGAAGCTGGCTGTGGCACCCACAGGTGGCCGTGGCAGCGGGGGCTCCGCTTCCCGTGCTGTCCGCTACGAGCGCAGTGCGTGCCAAGTGGGCAAGCAACCATCGCCCGTCCGGCTGAACACTGCCGGAAAAAACACGAAGACAAAGCAGAACCGATGGGATGGCAACGGGGGCCTGCAGCTAACGGGAGCCTGGGCAACGGTGTGCCCAGCACTGGGCAGATTTCGTAACAATAATCATAATGATAAAGAGTGATAACGATAACACAACAACTACTCCCAGTTGTTAATCTCTAGAGTTATTTTGAAAACTGCTCTCCTTTTCTAGGCATCTCACTCTTGGCCCTTCCCAAAGCCTGGCTACGAACGGAGCCCGCAGGACGTTCCTCTGGCCGCCTCTCGCGGGTTTTCGTTATTCCCAGTTCAAGCATCTCTGCTTTCAGCCGCCCGCCCAGGCATTCCCTAGCGCTCAGTAGCGAACTTCTCTCTCTTCCTCCCCCTTTGTCCCTTCCTCCTTTAGCAAACGCCTTTCAAGGAGGAGCGGCCGGTGTTGTTCTGAAGGCAGAAACGCACTGCTAGAAAGCAAAGTGCTTCAAGGGCAGAGCTAATGCGTGCCTCTGAATGAGAAAACCCTGCTAAGAGGAACTCTGTCACAAATTAAAAGGTGCTGATTACGCCTTCCCTGTGTCAGCAGGAACCTGTCGAGTGGGATAATACTTTGTCCTCTGTGCCCAGGCAGCGTTACAGACACAGTTGTGCAAGGACTTGCTCAGAGGAGCTAAAGCACTCGCTGCACCGTACGGAAACCCGGCCTTTTGAGCCGTGGCTACAACACACCGTAAAGAAACCGGTCTTGCAAATCAAAAGAAAGACGTCCCCTCTAGCAAGGGCAGAGCACTACCCTGCCTCTTACAGCCAGCTACAAAATGCCCAATGCCAGCCCCAAACGCTCCCAGCCCCAAGGCCTGCCCCACCAAGCTTCTCCTCGTCTCTCCAACCTCCCGCGGTGCCCTGCCCCAGGCCAGCTCCTGCTGAGCCTTTCCCCACGCTGCCGTCCGGCACGCCCTTCCCCTCGCCCTTCCTCTCGCCGTTGCCCTGCTTAGTAAGCTCCAGCACCCTCCTCAAACCCACCCAAGCCCTCCCTGCCCCTGCCCAGCACCCAGGCCGCAGGCCAGCAGAGCCTCGCGGAGCTGCCGGCACGGCTCGCGGCCGCGCTGCAGGGCCACGTGCGCGCCCTTTGGCCAGGCTCGGGGGCCTCACCACGGTTCTTTGTCGCGACATCGATTCGCCTGGCATGGCAGAAGTAAAAGGAGTGGCAGCAAAGCTCTCACCGTAAGCTTTCAGAATCAGAAACAAACGAGACGACACCGCGTTTGAAAGCAGGCAAGAGCTGGGCACGGATTGCAGCTTTCTATCAAGGATCACTTACTTGTATCTGAGAGAGACGCCCACGCTTTTCTTACCTGCTCAGCCTATGGGACAACCAAAAAAAAGGGAGAACTGTTCCTTCTGCAGCCCTCATCTCATGGCTCGCCGTGCCATGCTCCCAGCCGGCCTCCCCATCCCGCTCCCTGCGACCAGCGCGGCTAGGTGACAGCACAAACGCGGCTAGGTGACTCAGCACAAACGCGGCTAGGTGACAGCACAAACGCGGCTAGGTGACTCAGCACAAACGTGGTGAGCGCGAGCCGCGGAGCTGTACCGGGCACAAGTTAAAGGCGACTGCAAGGCTGCAGAAAGGGGCTCCCTGGTTTTAAGTTTTGTACATGTCTGAAACACAAAACACGGGATGCAGATGTAGAACCCTGAATCTTTCCAAGCAGAAGACAAGGTAAAGCCAGATCTCCTTAAAACGCTTTCTCTTTAGGTACAGCTCGGTATCAGGGGCAGTAACGTGCCCTGCAAACCAAGGAATCCCGGGTCTCAGCTCTGCAGCCCTGAGACGGCTCCTCTGCATGGACGGCACAGCGGCACCCGGCGCACTCACGTGTAACCTCCCCAGCAGGGCCGAATGAGGTGCCGAAGAGTTTCCTGACCATAAAGGCCTTACCTCTGCTGGGAAACTGCCCTCAGAATTGGCGGGGGTGTAAGGCAGCAGGGACAGAGCCGGTTAAAGGATTTTCCTAAGTCCTGAAGACGTCCAGCCCTCTCTGTACCCTCCCTCCGGTCACAGCTCCTCCAGGCCTGTCTTGGGAAACGAGAGGGAAGCACGGAGCCTGGAAACCACACCCAACTGCTCCGTGTCTGAGGAGGCTGTGAGAAACCTGGCAGATTCGGTTCAACTCACAACCACACAGCAATACCCAGAAGAAAGCCGATCTTCTCCCAGACGGAACAAACCAGGTAAAATGAACAAATCCGTGCATATAAAGCACAGGAGGACCGATAACCCCCAGACCTGTACTGCCACAGCATTTCTGCTCTGGGATTTGGCAGACTCTTATCTTGCTCTGACAACTGTTAAATGCCTTAGGTGAGGACGGTTCCTTGAACAGACATTTCCGTAGCGTCCTGAGGGTCTCAGCTGAACGTCACTGTCACAGTGTCATAAATCGACACGGAGATTTCCCACCTTTAACGTAATCAGATTGTTTTAAAGCAAATTACTGCATGCTAACCCAAATAATTCAAGGCTGTGCTGCACCGGCACACGGTTCATGCTCCTTGCCTTTCAGCATCTGAATCCAAATAGACGGTCCTGAGGAATCGGCTTTCAGCTCTGACTTTCTGTTGTTCTCTAAAGCACTTCCAGAGGCCAGTTGTTGTAGGAGCGTCAGTCCTAAAACTCACTCACGAAGCAGAGCTACAATACACGCTCACCCTGAGGCCCCACAAATGCAGGTAGGTATGAAATCCATTGAAATTCATGGTCACTGAGTATTTTATTATTCTCTTCAGGAGAGGATGAGATTTCAGTGTTGACTTATCACCTCTTCCAGCGCTTCTGTTTTTACGAGCTCATTTCAGTACTGTCACCCTCTCTCTCATCACAGTGCTGTTTTTATTTCCACGTCCAAAACAACAGCGAATCCAGGTGCCCGTGCAAAGCCACGTGAGGCCTCTTCCTCTGGGACATTTCACACTTGATGATGCGGCCAGGGATGCTTTAAAGAAACCATCAGAATTAGCTTTTCAACAGACTTGTATCACGCATCACACTAAAATACTTCTCACCCCGCTCTCCCATGCTGACGGGGCACTACGACACCGCGCTCATTTTGCTTTCCGTACGTAAGTTAAAAGACCTCACTGCCCAGACCCAAATTCGACCAGCAGGAATTACCACTCACAGCGGGAGTTCAACACAGCAAGCAGCCACGGGACGACCCCTGAACCAGGCACACGCTGCTGGCTGCCGCGGGCACCGCGCCGCCCCACAGACACTGACTGCAGAAGTGGTTCTTACCGGTAAGCGTTCGCTCCGCTTCTATGTGTACGTTTTATAAGTTATATTTATACATGCCAGGAGAAAATCTTCCAGTGACAGAAATAAGGAGCTTCATATATAATTCTCTATTACAGCGCTTCTCCAGGGAGGGGTGTGCAACGAACCCCTACTGCTATCACAGAATCACAGAAAGTCTAGGTTGGAAGAGACCTACAAGATCACCGAGTCCAACCTCTGACCTAACGCTAACAAGTCCTCCACTAAACCATATCCCTAAGCTCTACATCTAAACGTCTTTTAAAGACCTCCAGGGATGGGGACTCCACCACTTCCCTGGGCAGCCTATTCCAGTGCCTAACAACCCGTTCAGTAAAGTTCTTCCCAATATCCAACCCTACCTTCACGCTCATTACGTGACAAGAAGACAAGGCAGGAGCACAGGCGCTTCTCAGACACGCAGCTGCCGGAAAGTCCTCACTCACAGCCCCGCAGCGGGGAAAGGAAAGGAGACAACAGCGCCCACCAGGCTCTCAGTGCTTGCTGGGGCTTTTTCTGTCGCTCCGAATACAACCGGCCGTCATCCCGCCTGCAGCCAGCTCAACGCCAGGGCTCCTGAGGGACTGTCCGGATATTCCACATGCACTGCACAGCAGAAGGACAGTATCTGCCGGGCTGCAACAGAACCAAGTCAACTCGCAGCAGACAGAAACTTTAAACTACTTTCCAGGACAAGTAAGCTGAATCCATCATTAACCACATGGAAGGCCGTTTTTCCTATGGGAAAAAGCAGTAGTTTTAGAGCAGCTGCCACGCCAGCCCTCCCCAAAGAGGAGGCCAAGGGAGAAAACCAGCGGGGAAAAGGGAGCAGGGCTGGTTCCTGACACTGGCGATTAGACGAGGCTGCAGGAATGGAAGCAGTGACCAGAGAAACCATGCTGAGAACAGCCATAAACTGAATAAAAATATGCTTGCTTAAAAGGAAAATAAGAAAGAAACCCAAGTTAGGCACCACAGAGCACATTCCCCTGTCAGAACTAACAATAGGCATGTTAAAACCCAAACACAAAAATATTTTCTTTTCCTGTGTGAAACAGGATGCGGTATCACAGTCAGAGTCGCTTGCTTACCTTGGTCTCCCGAGGTTACCAGCGACGTGAAAGCCACGTTGCTGTCCTTTTAATCCCAGCCCCGTCCCGTGACACGAGTGGGGGCAGCGAGGAAGCTGCAGGACCCTGCCCAGCGCCGACCTCCCCTCCTACCCGGGCCCAGCCAAACCTCCCCGCAGGAAGGCTCGGGTCCCAGCCTGGCCTCGCAGCTCCCAAGCGCGCGCTGCTCTTATCCAAGCACTGCCCATGGGTACAAGTCCCCAGAGCAGCAAACTCCAAATGCAATCACATCTCGGCTACTGAACTGCTGGGTGAATTGAACCTGAACGCTGCTGGAGTTCAGGGGGAAGCTGGGGGAGGCTGGTGGGTTCTTTGTTTTCTTGGGGGGGCTTTTCCAGGCAGTCGTGTTCTCTGTTGTGGCTTATTTCAAGTACCTTAGCTTCCAGCTCTGATTTCTGTTCGTGCACCTGTAACCCTGCCATCTGGGCTATTACAAGCAGAACACACCGAATGAGCGGACTGACGCAACCGGAAAACGGGTGCTTCTCGGCGTTAGCTAAGCAGTGCCCATTAAGCACTTGGCCGCGCTTTGGGGACAAATGTGTCCTCAGATAATTCCTTCTAATTTTACTTACGTTCCGTATGCCTCCAGGGGGTATCACACACCCTCACTTTTGTCTCCGCAGCCGATGACAAAGGCGGCTGCCCGTAACTTCAGCCGTGCGGCAGCATTTCCACCACATTTCAGATCTGTACACATCTTACCAGGTTTGATTTCCAGCTTTTGGCCGTGCAATTTTCAAGTGAAATTCCTGTCAGGAATACAGGAAACAGCTTTTCCATTTAAAAGTGTTTCATTTCTAACACAAGTGTTGGAGACTACTCAGCCAATTCTCAAGCCTGGCCACGGCTTTGCAAGATCTACACTCAGGCTGCTCTGCACACAGGCATACAGAAAGCAACACTGCAGGATAAACCTCCATGGCTGGAAGGCAGCATTATGAACTTCTTGTGATTTATCAAAGCAAAACGGAATGGCTAAGACAAACTCACTCTTCTCAAGGAAGCATTTGCCTGACTTTTCCCTCTGAATGGCTTAATTGAATGACTCTAGGCCAAAATGATAGGCACAGTACCCTTCTGTGACACCGACATCAAAGGAAGAAGAAAACAAAAAAAAACTTGTCTCTTCCATCTAGCGAAGAAAGCAGGGAAATTGACGTAAAGTTTGCAGCATAAAGAGTGACAAAGGCAAGGAGAGGCAGCCCGGGGCAGATGTCAGCTCGCGGCACTGCATGGGACAAAGCCCTACCAGGGACAGCACACGCTGGGACTTAGGCAGCCAGCGGGGAAGGCAAGCGACATCCCTCTACAACACAGAAGTAGGCAAGAAGTGAAGAGTAGCCAGGCTCATCTCTTCAGTGCACGCAAGTCTTGTTTTTCTCTCCTGAAGCACGAAGCAACGCGTGTAAATTCAGCACTAGATTTCAGACTTCATTCCAAAACAGGCAAGGTCCAGGTGCCCCCGTTCAGCTCAAGGCATTGCAGGGCCCACTCCAGAAGGGGAAGGGATGACTGGATTTTTGTTCATGGATTTCATTGCAGGTATAATGAAACACACAAGTCATTAATTCATAACACCTCATTCCGCTCTTTCTCCTTTGCAAGAAGCTGGAAGGTAATGCTGTCCTCTCCCCAGTCCACTCCCGATCCCATACCACAACAATATTCCCTCACGCCACCACTGCGATCTGCAGCAGCATTTCAACCTATCTTTCCCTGCCTCTTCCTCTTTCACAGTCCCAAACACACTTCTCATCCCACCTTTTTCTGGCTGTTAGCTCAGTCCAGCTCCGGTCTCCAGCTTTAGCCTGGCAGGTTTTTTACACCCCTGGGACACGTACCCTGGGAGCGCCCGGCCCCCCAGGGGCACCACCTCACCCAGCACCGCCTTTGGCTCCTGTCGCAGCGTCGTGTCGGCTGAAAGGTCACCAAGGGTGAAGCACAGGACGTAGCTGCAACTCTAAACTCATTTTCACCACGGATTTCCTAGGCTAAAGCTACCATTTCATCATTCTGCCATCTCCGAGCCCATCCCGACCCCCGGTGCCTACAGCACGGCGCCTCTCCTGGCACGAGGTGCTGAGCCGTGACAGAGGAAGGCGGGCACAGCAACCCAGTGCTCCCGAGACCTTCTCAGGTGAACACAGAGCATGCTTTTCCTTGTCAGGTAACAGGTTCTTCATTATGATGAGAGTCCCAATTGACAATTACACTGATGATGCAAATCAAAGAGCAGGTTCCAAGCTAATAACGCTCCCAGGACTTCACACCTGTCCCGCAGTGCCAGAGCAATCCATGACTGTACAAACCTGAAGAGATTTTACACAGGGTAGACACAAATTATCCCAGGCAAAGCCACTTTGGTTTGTTCCTCTCAGACAACCTGCATCTGTGTGATTTACTGTCTCGGGGATTCTCCTCCTAGAACAAAGAGAGAGATGGCAGATCTGCAGCTCCCAGCACTATTTATAGGGTGGGAAGGAAAAACAGAGGGAGAAGCGCTACACTGCCCACCCTCCAGTGATTTACAAGACTAATACAAAAGCTCAAAAACAGCCAGACACGACTCACTGTCATCAAGCCTCCAGCCTTCTTTTAACGCTGTGCCACTGAAAAAGGCTTCATGCATTTCTCCGGTTACTAGAACCTTACTACATTTTTTACTGATGACAAAAGCAACGTGCAGGACTCTCACACTGCTCTGCTGATGTGCTTGTGGATCATTTTAATGGCACACGCTACAATGAGCAAACTCTCATTTAGCCAATAAGGAGAGTGAAAATTATCCTTTGCTTAAGATGTAATGACAGCGTAATGCATCTCCAACAGTGTCCCAATTAACTGGCTTTTTTTTTTTTTTTAATCCTGAAATGTTTTATTGGTTTTAGTAAACCCATCATTATCTTCTGCTCATTCAGAAGTCTATTTCGGTACTAACTAAAAGTAGGTAAAACAGAGCCCAGGTTTTTGCTAGAGAACTGTGCTGCAGCAGGCAGGGCTAGCTCCTCTCCATTACCATAAGGTGTGGCCACTTTGTACTAAAGAATTTAAGAAATGTCAACCTCATTACTGAAAAGCGTGAAGAGTATTCTTCAACTGATGTGCTATTTTGGTAGCAGAGCTGCTCACTGCAAAATACAGAACGATTTCACAGTAATGTATGTCCAGTAGTCCATGACAGTCATTACAGGAGAACATATTTCAGCTCTTACTGCTGCTTGGTAGCTCTATTTGAAATTCACTGCCTTTACAGAGAACGACGGGGTCACCGAGTCTTTGAGGTCCCTCAAACAAAGTCATCAGACTTGGCTGCTACACATTTGAAGGCTGAAGCACTCAGGTAGCCTTCCTCCCTTTGGGATTCAATACTACATAAGGGTATTGCCCTCACTGCTACTACTGGAGCAAATACGTCTGAGCCAAACTTTACCTAACCCTCAGTTCCTTAGGAAGCAGCGCAGCCACCACCGTGGAAGCCTCGGGGAGGTCCAGCCACCGGGGTCCCGGATGTCTCCTTCTGGGGATTCCGGCAGCCCTCAGTGGTGACCAAAGGTCCAGGCTCCACTGCCTCGATTTCTCAGCCAACGGGATCAGCAAACCTCCAACCACGTCTGCAAACGCTGCAGCTCCCTGCCCTGTCTGCTGGAAGACAACTCTTGCATGGAAGACCTGTTGGCTGTGTGAACATTTTGTTCGTTAGGACCTCACTCAGTAAGTAAATGTTTCATTGTGCCTGCTTTAGGCCTCCATGAGGCTTTAACCAGAATAAATACACTGATCTGTCAGCAGAGCGTGGGCCAAGCCCCCAGGAGTAGAAGTGTCTTTTCTTCTGGGCTCGCCACAGACCGGCCTCCCCCCAGTGCAGACCTGCTTGCTCGTTTTGTACAAGAGCCTGATTTGTCTCAGTTCCTACCAATGACACATGACTGAAGATACACAACGTTAGGTGCACCTACCTCACACCAGCTACACTGAGAAACCCTCAACGTACACAGGGAAGCAAAGTGGTTGAGATAAGGCACCACTTCCCGCAACAAGGCTCATCCCAAACCCCACTGAACTGACCCAGCGGCACTCCTGGAGCAAAGACGGGATTAGAGAAAGCAGCCCTCCCCACCGCTACGCAGCCTCGGGCTCTGCGCTCTGCTTCCACCTGCGACCAGCCCAGCAGACAGAGATCTGACAGACTACTCCAACGGCACGTGGCACCGGGCACTCCTGCTGTCGGGCTCAACACTGCTCCCCTTTCCGAGGAGGTACACAAGCATATCCTGCACTTTCGAAACGGAGCAACGGAGCGTAAAGTGTCACTTTGCTTGCACTTGCATCTTCTTGGCCTAAACAAGTGCTTTTTTACACCGTGACCTACTGTCTCTAAGGATTCAAGCACAAGTAGGATGAAGAACCCGGAGAGGTTAAAGGTGTTCCACCAAAACAAGGCAGGGATAAATAAATTGGAAGAGAGTGAAAGCCACTGAACTGGCTCCAGTGTTTTGGATCCCAGAGCAGACAGGATAGTATAAAGCACCCTTTATATTTATCTCACCCTGGCAAGCACCAAAGAAAGTTAACACCAACTCAAAGGCCTGTAACATGGACTACAGAAACAAGCTACAGTAAAAAGATCTATTTTTCGTTTTCCCAACAAAACTCTAGTTAATTTACTGTATCTGGAGCAACCATTTCATTTCTCCTGTTATTTATAACCACGTTTTCATCAAATCCATAGCTACAAGCCATAAGGACATTCTGTAAACCACAAACACTAAAATCCTTGTGACTTACTGCTAAGTCTTTGTTCTAAAGAAAAAGCACATCACAAATGATCTCAAATTGGATTACAGCTGCGCTAGTAATGATTTTAAAGAAATATATATCCATGTTGCAATTTCAGAATCAAATCATTACCACAAATGAGTATTCAAATTAATGCCACAGAAACAATTTACATGTTCTCTTGCTTACTGGTAGTCTTCAATACTGAAATAAACTAAGAAAGAGTCTGGTCTATCATTACATGGAATGTAACTCGCAACTAGCATTTTCAAGTATAAGCATATAGATGATAAGGATAATTATAAACTATGTTAGTAGCTCAGGATATATCTAAACAGTTGTGTTTAAAATTATATTGCATAAAGTGGCATTTATTGTATGGCAGTCATTGTTTCAATAATTAGTGGTTTTCATGAAATTTCTGCCTCATTATTCCATATTGTCCTTTTACTGATGGAGAATACTCAGTGTGTACAATGTATGCTTGCTGGCAAAGCTGCATTATTAAGGAGAGAGGATGCCTGAAAACAAAGGAATGACTTAAGAATAAAATTGGTTACAGAAACTCAGAAGCTGTTAAGAAAAATACAGAGTTTTCATAGTAGAAGAAAAATTGAAAAAAGATTATTGCAAGTTTAGTTCAGGTAATGAACGACTTGCAATGAGTTCATAATTCTGATCTCTTGTATTCCTCGACAGTCAAAGTATGATTTATTTAGATCGTCACAACTGTATCAGTTTCTTAGAAGGGGTTATGGATAAGTGTGTTTTGTTGCTGTTGTGTTGTTTCTTAATCAGCTATCATCTACAGGCTCCGGTTAACCTAAACTACTGCAAATATCACATCACAAGGAAAAACACCTTTGCATGAGCCACCTTTTAGAACCGTAATTTCACACCTAAGGTGAACAAATGAGCTAGCATCAAGCAATAAACACTGACATATACCTGCACCCCTCCAAATTCCATGGTACACCTTCTGCTTCCTTAGAAGCACACTGCTCAGCATCAGCGAGACCTCAATATCCCTTCACAAAACAGCAGTAATAATAAAGAAGAGGAAAAAGCACCCAGGCAAACTGCAGTGATGCCCGATGATGGCCTTGCGTTTGCCCCGGCCCAGGGGCACAGCTGCTCACCCAGCACTGCCCAGTGCCACCAGAGGTCTGTGGGGGTGGGGGGGAAAAAAACATGTTTCTTGTCACCAAACAAAGTTAGCACCCAGAAAACACCTTAAGCAGCGTAACAGTGCCTGTAAAGAAACTGGGGCCAACTAGAGAAGCTCAGAGCTCAGGCTTCACCCCCCCCCATCTCCAAATCCGTCCCCATGAACACACGCCAACTGCACTGGTGACGTCCTTCTGCCTCCTGTGCTAGGCAGCGGCAGTTCTCTCTGCAGAAAGCCAAGAAGGGGACAGCCACCAAGAAGATTTCCATGGGTTAAATGGACAAGCTCAGCTCTCCCGTCCGAGCTGCCAGCAGTCCCGAGCCACAGCAGTCCTTAGGGTGGCGAACCGCCAGCTCACCGCTCGTTCAGCCGGAGCCGTGCTCCAGAATGGAAAAGCTCTGGGAAAGTACTGCTATGGGCTGGAACAGAGGAAAAGACATCACCATCAAGCAAAATAATCACTTTGAGGTGGTTTTTAATTTAAGAGCTCATTTGCACTAATGATCATGAAGAGCTTGAACCACCTATCTTGTATTTAGTTCACTGACGGACGCATGGTCACTGACAGAACAACTGGAATAAAACTAGAGACAAATGGAAAAAATCCCAGTTAATGTCTCTGATTTTCCAGTCACAGATGAGAGGGGATTTATGCCCGTCCTCTAAACCACAGTGCCTCGGAAAGAAAACAAACGGGGCGTCCTGGGCCTTCAGGTCAGCGTGATCTGCGGAATGCTCCTTACCAAGAGTCACTGAGGGCGATTCCCAGCTGTTTAGAAACGGCTGTAGCCATACTTCCTCCTCACCACAAACAGCCGTCTGTGGCTCTCCCGATGTACAAAAAGGCAAGGTGACTTTGCTTTTCTTCTAACCTACAGGCCCTTCTTCCCTACGGCACAGGCCTGACACACACACAAGGGCTTTCCTTCCTCCCTTTTCCTCTAACCCCAGAGTTCTGCTTCTTTTCCAGGACGGAGCCTGAAGGCCCACCCTGACCCCACGGCATCTGCCCGACGCTCCCCGGCCTACCCCACGAGCCAGCCCCGAGCAGCAGCTGCAGCCCCGCACTGCTCCCTCCCGCCCGGACCGCTGCTGGAGAGAGTCTCCTCGTGCTGGCTTCAGGCACAGCCTTCGCCTTCAGGACAGGGCTCTCCGTGACAACGCACATATCCCAGGACAAAGTCACTCTCTGGAGTTAATCCTTTTGTGCATCTCCGTTTCCAGGTATAAAACAGGAAAAGTAATACGGCTTCACCAAAGGTAAGCGTTATGAAAATAAACACAACAGGCTTATCTTAAGAGAACGGCACAGCACAAGATCTGCAATGGAGAAAAACTAAATTCATCTACTGTCTCCTGGAACAAGGATACAGGTTGGAAAAGGAACAGAAAAGTGCGACTGACTGAGGTGTAACACACACTGTGTTAACGAACAGTTATTCTCTACCCTGACAAGCTGTAATTAGTAGATTTCAATAAATGTTTTGGTAAACTTAGAATTCTTTAAAAAGCTAGAGCCACAACACTAAGTTAGCTTCTGTGAACACAGAACTTACATTGGAATTATATTTAAGGGCATAAAATCCCAATTTATTCAGTGATATGTTGGAGACAAATTATAACCTTAAATTAAAGTGACTGGGTTTTGGCATTTGGAAAAAAATCTAATTTCTTAAACATTAAAAAAAAAAAATCACCTGAAAGGCCAATTGCAGGACTCGTAACATCCGCACATGAAGTAACAAGGCTGCCATATCAAGTAGCTTTGGTGTTCAAAGAGGATGCAAAGAAGTCGATTAAGCCACCACCATCTGGCCTTCAAGCACGGGGAACAGTGGGGGCAGGAGCGCCCCGGGGAGGCGTCCTGCCTCGCGAGACCATCACCACCAATATTAGTTACACCACAGGCGTTCCGTGACATTTCACAGACAGATAAAAGGCCAGAAGCCCTGCCCTTGGGATTGAAAACCTACCAGGAGAGAGAAAAGCCATACAAGAAGGACTGGCGTAAGCCTTTTTCAGCATGCCCCAACACACTGCACACACACGGCAACCCATCCCCACGGCCCATTTGCAGCAGGAAGCACAGAGGCATGGTGCGGACACTTGTTCCTATCTTGGCTGACTCATTGTGCAATACTTAAAGAGCTTGTGCTGTGCTGGGAAGTGAGGAATAGATCCACACACAAAGACTTGACCCCGCGGTCCTCCCTGTGATCAGGGGTCAGCAGTGGCAACAGGGAGAATTTGGAGCAAAGAGGTCGAGAAATTTATTCTAGCTTGGAACGAAGCCCCATTTCTGGCCCCCCGTGACTAATTTTTCTCCCTTTTTTGAGGAAGGAAGGAGACCGCAGGGTTGGGAGCTCTCTGGAATAAGCAGACAAGGCTTTGGAAACACTCAGCCCCGGTGTTAAGCAGTAATGACTACAAGCTTTAACAGGATATCAGACTCAGAGGACTGTGAAGGAAGGTCAGCCTGTGACTAGCAGAATGGCAAAGTAGGTAAGAACCTATCTAATCTTAACTGATGACCTTTATTTTCCTTTGCAAGATGGCTGTAAAAATTGAGTATTTCAATTTGCACTTCGCACCATTTTACAGAGATGCAGCCAGTCACTCCTATGTGGTACCACCTACTGAGCAGTAAATAATGTTTTCCATTCCATTTCAGTTAGGTCCAAACCCATATTCTATCCAAATTTGCATCATACGATGGGTATCAGCAATAAGAGCTCCAGAAGTCAGCGAGCGACAGGAAGAAACACAGGCAAAGATTTACCACCAAGAAAAACAATCAGCATCCTCCCCCCTCGGATGCTGACTCCAAGCAGGACAGAGCACCAGCAAAACTTGGATTCATTCGAAAACTCACTCAGAGTATGGGTGCCCCGTCACTGCAGCTTAACAAATTACTGCCTCCTCGGAAAACCTGCCATCGCTGCCTGATCACAGAGAACAGGCAACCTCAAACTGACACATCTTATCTCAAAACTGGGGCAGGCAAGCAGCTCACCCGTAACCACTGTGGAACTAAACAGAGAGGTGGTAACAGACAGAAGCAGCATTAATTCTATTTTCTCACTTGACTCAGAGGTTAAAATTGGAAAGAAAATTCCTAGAGATTTTTGAAATATTGTTTTCTAATAAAGACAAATGTTTCTTCTATGAACTGAGCAGAACTGAGCAAGTCTCACTAAGCAAAAGTAAAACTCTCTTATAAGCAGCACTCATCCACAACCAAAAGACCTTGCATATATCACATAACCATTTGCATCAACTTCTTAGATGAACAAGCTTTCAAGGTTATTCTTACATTAGGAAATACGCCTCAAACAGGAATGAGTTCATTACCTACAAACGAGCGTAACATACCATTCATAACATCACAAATCTATTTTATATGGGCATTCACCTCCTTTCTCACAAACTTTCTACAGCTGAATAAATTAGTGAGCTGGATCGCTCCTGTCATTACTGCAGCTTAAACGCACGGCCATACATCCACACACGCACACATACTCATTCCCCGCAGTCTGACTCCCAAACTTCTTCCCACACGCAGGTCACTTCAACGCAGCTCTCAGCACTCGGTCCCCCCTTGCAAACATTTCTTGTATAGCGTAAAACCACAAACCTGGAAATCTATGAAACTTTGGAGAAGGACTGCCAACGTTTGAATTAGTTTGCCTTGGTTTGTTTATTTATACGGAGCACATAATGAATCTCTCTTTTGTCTTTAAACATAGAGACAGAAATAGGTTAGTATTCACTATTGATAATTATCTCAAAAAGCTAAGCTTGTGTTTCTGCACGAGGCTTTCAGAGGCACACAGACAAATCACAGCAGCTAGTATCAGCACCATTTCACAATGCCATATTTTGCAGCAGCTATTTATTCTTTGCTTTGTCCGTAACAATGCTTTAAACCAATTGCTGATTTGTCTGGATAATTAACATCCCAAATCCAATTCTTCACAGATGAATTGGAGCGAGTTTGAGCACCAGAGAATGCAGCTATTCATCAGCAGACAGCCCTCACTGGGTGGACAATGGCTTAAATTTTACTGCACATTGAAGATGATGCAATTACCAAGCTTGAAAGCAATGTAATCTATACCACCAAAGAAAGTATTCATAGTGGAATTATCAGAGCAGGATAAACAAGAAGGCAATATTTTATCATTGCAAGAAACAAATACTGACTTGCAAAACCCAGCTACCTACATCATGCATCACTGTGTTGAGGAACAGTAAGTAGTGAGGTAGAAAACTCAATATGAATGAAGCTCGACTGTCCAGGGATTAACGAAAACATGAAATCTGGTACCCTTAGGTGGCTACTGTTAGCCCATTCACTCATTCTAATTTTTACTATTACTACAAGTAAACCTGTGGCAAAGTTATGTTTAATTCAACTCTCCAAAAGATGCATCTGAACTCTTCCTCCATGATGACTTCCCTAGTCAAAATTTGGCCCAGAAGCGCAGCAGATCTGGCAGTGTGGAACTCATCTGGGGCAGTTTGCAGACGGCTGCCCTGCAGTAACTTCTGGCTGCACTAGCAGCTATTGCCCGCAGCCAAAGACCACGCTTACCTTTCAGATCCCGAACATCATCCCAACCACAGCGTGCATTCCTGCCATTCCCTTTAAGTACTCCCAAATGGTGAGCAAGTCCAGAGTTTAACTGGTTTAACTGATAAGAGTCCAGCAAGCACGGACAGGAAAGTTAATCTCTAGCCAATCACACCCAGAGCACAATGCACAAACACCTTTCCAAGAAAATAACCTTCTCTGGCCAAAGGACATGGGCAATACAAGTTTTTGTAGACAGGAAAGAACTTTTTGACTTGTTATTAAGATAAATTGGCGTGGATGGATAAAAATAAGAGAATCTTTAAGGCAGACAAGCCCTTCTTCAGGTTTTCTTTGCTAGCCCTGCCAGTGGAAAAAAAATCTCTATCTCTGCAGGTATTGAGATAATCCTTTTTTGGAAGACAAACTTCCTCTTCATTAAAGAGAAACAATAGTTACACCTGCTGCATTTCATAACCTTCCGCTGTTTCCCTGGATTTACATTATTTGGAACCACTTTACATGCAGCAATGGATCTGCCTACACCTGTTAAAGGAATCATTCTCCAAACAGCAGACTAATGTAATCTTTTTGCCTCACCACTGAAGCCATGGATGCCATGTTGATAAACGGGTTACACACTCAGCTTGTGTGCTTGCACCTCACTTTCCCTTTCCCGCCTTCCTCAGCTGAGCATCCTACACAC
This sequence comes from Nettapus auritus, assembly GCA_011076525.1. Taxonomy (NCBI): domain Eukaryota; kingdom Metazoa; phylum Chordata; class Aves; order Anseriformes; family Anatidae; genus Nettapus; species Nettapus auritus. Next base: position 2,098,735 of record CM021776.1, on the reverse strand, counting down.
CACACAGGCTCCCGCAGGACATCGCGGGACTGGCGGCTGGGACACTTGCCGTCACGTCCAGGATGACTCCTCACTCGCGCAGCATGACTACCTTTTTGTCCATGGAACTGTGAATTTTGATGCATAAACACTGCACAGATTACACAAGGATGACAACATTGCTTGCTTCAAATGTAGGTTCTCACCATGAGCAGTATCACGGAGGCAACGGGATGTAGTAAAAAAGGAAAAAAAAGAGTTGCAGTGAATGAAACTGAGGTCAATGATGAAAGTACATGACGCAATTTCCCTCTATTTATTCCATTTGACAACTCAGCCAACAGGTAAATAAATGCCAGCCACCGTTTTCAGCAGAAAAAAAAACATCTGCAAGAAGCTCCCAATCCGCATAGCTTCATTTTTTTTAAAATGCTTTTCCTCTGTCATTTTTCTCCTTTAAAGTCAATAGACATCTTTCTCCCCACCTGACCGCATTTTTACCCAAACCGGGTATGACATTGCCTTCTGACACCACAGATTTCACCCCTTCTCTCTGGGCCTGGTTCAAAGAGATAAGCCCATTTCACCTTCATTTAATAAACAGATTCCCATACTAATTGAGAGAACTCTTCAGTTCATTCCTAACCGTAGAGGGATGACGGATGAGGACTTGCCCTGCTTTGAAATGTTCTCTTGCTCTTCCCTCACCCTACCTCGAACATAAGAACGCACACTCACCCCAGCCGCTGGGCTTCGGGCACACAGTGCACACGCAGCACAAGATGCACTGTCGGATGCATTGGTTTGGCAATCTCACTGTCAGCCGACTCCTCCAGGACTCCAGCTGCCAGACTGTTTCTACGTTTTAAAAACAGTAACAGAAGAAAGGTAACGGAACAGTTCCGTCAGAAAACTCTGCTGAGAACAGGCACAAAAGACTGCTGCTCAGAAAATGCACAGGGCAGAAATGACTTATTTTCCCATAGAAGAGCAATCTTTCAAATCAAGGTCATAGAAGTGCTCTTAAAATTCTTTACTCCAAGAACACTCCAGATACGGCTACACTTGAATTTTGCGAATGTTTTGTCTTTCTCAATTGCAAAAGTGACACCATTCAATCCAGCCAGTGATGCCCCTGCCTTATCTATCCATTCTGAAAATGATTGCCAAAAAGGTTATTGTAAAAGTACGAAGATGTGAGAGTTACTGTTAATACAGCAAAGAACATGGCATTAATTTTTACTTTACACAGAACTCCACTCTCCTGGTTGTATGAGAAACTGGGAGAAAACATTGCCACGTTAACGGGAACACCTGCCTGTCTTTCCTTGACATTTTAAAGCGACCTTGTTAAGGATGAGTGCAGAGGGGCCTGGGGACTACTCAGGGCTTGTACCTATCCCTAGCTGTTTTTCATTTCCCATGAACACTGGTGATAAGAGTGTAATTTGAGCAATTTTAAACAAAGTGAAAAAAATGCATGTTCCAAATATAGATAATCATCTCCTGAAGCAGAGAAGAAACTAATTAGAAACATGAAGTCCAGTGATGAGAAAAAAATTAATTACTGAGGATTACTTTCACTGAACGACGATCTATGAATTCTAGCACAATAACCAAAAGCATGAAATAAAGCTGCTTCCAAAATGAATCCTACCCTCCCAGAAACACGGGCCCTTTGGTGCCACTGCTAGAGGGGGCAGTTTTTCTATGCCCCTTACCCATTTATGCCCTGCTTTTCCCAAGTATGTAGTCACCAACCATAAAGGAAGCCCTAATAACACCACCCTTGGTGTTATCCACCCTTGGTGGACTTCTGCAAGCATCGCCCCCAAAAGACAACGAAATACAAATATTTAATCTTCAAAACATCAGCTGTTCTTAGGAACCCAGCTCTGAGGAGGGCTGCAGGCTGTGATGAAAGACACAAATACTGATTCCTGAAAGTCCACTGGGAGCCCCTTCCACACCTCACCAGCTGCACAGCACGGCTAACACGAACGCAGAGAAAGCATGGTCAGGAACTCAAACTGCAGTGTTAACGCCAGGCAGAAGATACTCTTCAGTATTCTCTTACCAAACTAACAGCCACCAGCTGTCAGTAATGTTCAGTCTTTCTCCAGTCGCAGCCCTCCATGACCTAAATATTCACTGATTAGTACTTCTGTGCGTTTAACTCTTTAAGGGCCCAACCCCACCAAGAACTGAACCCCCGCTCGGCATTTCTCCATCCACACTGCTTAAAATAACCAGAAGAGCACGAGGTTGTTCCTTTTTCAGGGAAACAATACCTTGCAGGACCAGGCTGTGAACTCCCTTAAGTCTTCTGTGTCTTGCATCTCCTCACGTTAGTGGCAATTGCCATTCGCCCCGCTTCTCGGGACATGCCAAAAAAGTACATTTTCACAAACAACACCCAACATTCACCAGCAGAAAGAAATGGAAAGTCCTGTGATAGAGGGCAGAATTTAACACAGGTTCAAGATGCTGACAGTGGCGTTAAAGATGCAGTTTTCTACTAGATGTAACCTCATCTAACTGTTCTGCCAAAATGAGGAGTCCTGCTGTCCTGCCCCCTCTGCCACCAGCACTGCATTATTCTTGGGTATAAAGCTTTTTGGGTCAATAAAATGATCCAACCGCGGATTAATTCAGCTCACCCGTGGCATGGGGAGGTAATGTGAAAGCAGGCTGCGCCGCGGGTGCAAGCCAGCGAGACCAGGGTCAGCATGAAGTGGAACTGGGCCCTGAGCCTCCTCCTACCTCGCCACAACACCGCGCGGCCGCTCGGGCAGGTCCCGTGCCGTGCAGAGCCCGGCAGCACCGCTGGGCAGCACGCAGAACTCCGCATGTCAATTACTGGTGCCTAATGGCACGGAAAAACATCGAGAAATTACTTTGTTGTTGTTGTTCAATAAAATACTTTCAGTGAGAACCAGAAGTACTGAAAAACATTTAAAAATTATTTCTGTTCCTTGTATTTGCTGTTTAAGTTACATCTACAAACAAAGTAACCCGTTTCATCCTTCTGCCTTTCCAGGCCATGGCATTTTGGCCATTTGTTTGTAGAATTTAGCCCACGTTAAAACCGACTAGCTTGTGATAAACCAAAGAGGTTGAGATGTACAGTTCCTTCAGTGGACCATTTATTCCAAACCTCTCACTCTGTGGGCAGCTTTTGTTTTAATGCCACGTCTGTGTTTTTAGTAGGAACGAAACTTAAACCGATTCCACGTTTAAGTGAAGGTGCTCCATCTGGATTTCCCAGTGGAACGTACAGAAGTAGAAACTTGTTTTTTTTAAAAACCAAAAGATCAACAGTTCTATAAAAACAGGATTGAATTTTACAAGGAATTCACCCACTACGTTGAGTTTGCTCATTTTGGTGTAGGGAGTGAGAAACACCCTGTAACTTGGAAATCATTTTTGGACCTTGGACAAGTTTCTTTGTCCATGCACCAGCACTGCCCGTGCGTTAGGGAGAGACCAAGGAGAAGGGTTACACTGCAAACTAGCACAGGGCAAACATAGGTTGTTCCTAGACAGATACCGAAAAAACTTGATCCTGTACCTGAGAAGCCTGAAACCAAGCCTTTGCTTACTCCACTTAAAAATGGGCAAAAATAATAGAAAACAATCATACAAATACGTTGGCTTGAGGTGAGTGTTTGTGGGTTCTTAGAACACTGCTGGTAACCTGACATGGAGTAAAAAGCATCACTTCCATCTCCAGGAGCCTGAAATACCAGGAGTGCTGCAATGACACATAGGCTGTCCATCTGCCCTACCCCACTGGACCTTCGGATACCCACAGGGATTTCTTTTGGTTTGGATTTCCTTACAGAACCACACTTGGCTCAAACCCTGGGCGTACAAGAGTAATTTTTTCCCAGAGGCCAGCCAATGATCCTCCTGGTTCACTCAGAAAAGAACTCAATTGACACAATTGCCACATTTAACTCCAGTATTTCTAGGTTCACAGAGCAGAGAAGATGCAAAGGGAGCGATGGGAGCAGCTGAGATCTGTTAGATCTGTTTCTGGTCAGGTCTTTTTTTTTTTTAATTCTATTCCCAAATTCACAACTTCCAAGTTTTTGCCTCTAGCATTTAAGGTACGCTTCCTAACTTTAAGGCTCTTGAAAGCACGTTATGTAACCGCAAAACTCTGTATAACCTAACTCCGTCAGAGTCCTGCTCTTACTTGTTCTCATGGCTGATTTATCTCATTGTTTTGTGCCTCTGGCTCAAACGAAATCTTTTCTCAGATATCGAGATGAATTTCCAAAGGACTGGACTTGCTGCACAGTTGCTATATGCAAAACGACAGCATCAGGTAGTATTAAGAAGGGGAAATAGGCAGCGTCACGTAGACGTGCGGTTCTTCAAAGGGCACCATTCTCCCTCCCCAGCTCCAGAAACACTACTTGAAACCTCAGCCCCCGTGTTAGGCAGGACTCAACAGTCTTCCAAATAACAATAACGAAAAGTCATTACATCATTCATCTGGCAGCAAATCAAACTTCAGACTGATGGGACTGGAGGGGAAGACCTGCAGAACTTCATTTTCTCATGTCAGGAGGGTGCAGTAACATGACAAGGACAAAAGTCTGTCACGTATTTGCTTTTCATTGACGTAATACTGAAACACGCTCACGACTCTGCCACAAGAGCAACTAAACCCATACGTTCTAGGAAGATGTCAAAGACAGTATGCTTCTTGAGATTCACATACGATAAGGCGCAAGAGACAACTACAATTATTTTTGAAGTACAGTGTTTTGTTTTGGTTTGGTTTTCCCCTCAAGAAGTATGAAGATATCTTAAAAGTATTTAATTACCTTTCTCTGCTGACATGGAAATGTCACCTTCATCACCCCCACAGAACATCTACTACTGCACGCTATTCCACCAAATTCCCTACAAATTACACGGGTTTCTGTTACAAATATGAAGCAAACACCATCGCTCCCATCCTACAAACCTTGCTGAGAGGAGGCAGCTGGCAGCACTAGGGGAAGATCTCCTGATAAGATGTGAGGTCCCTGAAGCGCGGGAGCTGGGTGACCCCAGACACTAACCACAGCGTAAGCAGCTGTCTCAATCCACGCACGTGCCGACGGCTGTGGGACTGGAGAGCGGAATCCAGAGGCTCTCCCACCTCTACTCCCCAAAGAGCCTCTGGACCACTGTGCCACAGTCCCTGCCCTTCCTGTGCACCCTCTCTAAGCTGGTCATTCATTCCTTTCCGCAGGGTGCCAGGACTTCAGAAGCGCCTGACGCCTCCTGTACAGTCTGGCTCTTGGCAAGCTGGAAAAATTTGCACAAGGTGAGGCCAGAGAGAAGAACTGCACGCAGATTTCACTTTACCCTGGAGAATGTATCTTTAGTAAGTCCCAGCAAATGGGAAGAACAGCCAGCAGCACGTCTTGCAAGAAGCTCCTCTCATCTGGTAGGTGCATTCAGCGCCCTCAAGCAAAGAAGGGTGAAAGAGCCGTCCATCTCTTCTACATGACCCGGAGTTTTCTTCCCATCCTGTAGCTCATGTCAGACTCCGTCCTTGTCTGAACAGAGATGCCCTTAGACATACGCTCACACACAACTTCCAGAAGTGCCCAGGCTCCGCACGGCACGTGGTGACGCCGCTACAACACAGGAAGCCCCAGGACCTTGAGTCTGTTTTCAGGGCTGCAACACCGGCACCACGGGAGATGCAGACACCTAGCTCCTGCTGCAGGTGCTCATGTCCTTGTTTAGCTTCCACCTTAGCTGCACAGTGAATTACAGCTAGTGGATAGCGCTTACCCAAGAAGCCCTACAAATATGGTATACCCTAAAGGCTGGATAACACTGGAAGTACTGAACCTACAGGAGCTGTGAGATCCCGTTCCCTCAAACGTCTCAGGAATTGCATTAATATTTAGAAAACAACCAAACAGAGAAGGGGTGGAGGGAGAATCTGATCCTGGTCCCCACGTTGTCATGGTGACTTCACAGCCATTATGTACTTCAGACATATTTAGAAGAAAGCTACATTTTTACCCCTCCCCAACCAAATAATGCAAGGAAAAACAAAAATCCTGCCGGCTTGTCACAAGCCAACGAAATGACAACACGATTCTTTGATCAGACAGTATCCCTCCAATATCGTAATAAATACTATTACTGCATTACGATTCATGTACTCAGATAACATGACAACAGATATAAGCAGAAAATTAAGAATAATAATCTGCCAAATCAATTTTATCAAACAAGAATAGGATATGTTTGAAACGTTTCTGACAATGCTTATATCAGACAAGTTTCTGCTTTCAGAGCATTTAAAAAATCATTACTTACAACATCATTTCATTCTTCTTGATTTGCACAGACTGTTCGGAAGCAATTGGTTTTCTTTTACAAAGTACTACCAGTTCCACATGCTACTCTTATCACACACAGCAATCAAATAGCCTTAGCCTGCTCAAATATCATCAAATCCTCTCAACATCTCCACGCAAATGCTGCATAAATACGGATTTTAGAAAGCATGCAAAGAGATCATAAAACCAATCCAGCTCGTTACGGCAGGGAACACAGCAAACGCTTTACTACCAGCTTCTACATTGCTCACACCGAGCACGCATTGCTGAATGCCGCTAAATATGCCCCCTTCTACACCAATAAAAGGCAAATGCATTAGATAGTCAAAGAGCAGGCATTTGTAAAGACTCCATTTTCTAAACGGTACCTGAAAAGGCACTGAAGAACCCATGAGAAAGCACTGTTTGCAACAGATCACAGCATGCAAGCTTACCAGCAGCTCACCAGCAAAGCCTGGCCAGCCATCTGCCCGTTTTCCCCCCTACCTTGAAGCTGTTTCAGGAAATTGCCACGTTCACTTCACAGAACGATAATTCTGATAACCACCACCCTCCAAGTTAATCAATTAATGAAGCAAGACTGTTTTTCCTTACTAAGCCACGTACGGACACTAGGTCACTTGAAGGTTGCCCGTTCTTTCCTGCCGTGGGGCCTCCCAGATAACAACTGCCCATCCAAATTCAGCCTTTTTTTTTATATTCATTCAGAGCTGTAGGAATACACTCAGCCCTTGACAATGCCAGCTTGCATGATGAAAGAGCAAAAGTAGTTTTGAGGCTGCAGAATGCCTTCCACGGGTTACCATGGAAATAAATGTGGGAAGGGGAGGGGGCTTCTCTGATGACAAACGCTGCTGCTAAATGCGAGCTAAAGCGAGGCTGAGCGGGTGCTCTGCAACAGGAGGAGGAAATTTTACTACTGCCACTATAACCATAGCCGTGCTTCCTTTCAGAGTTACAAAATTTCATAGAACCTAACGTGAGACTCGTTAAAGAACACAAAACTTGCGAGAAGCAGCGGGGCATGCTGGATGAAGCACGTCCTGTGTCCGAGCCCTCCAAAGAGGAGCCGAAGAACTGGGAAAGAACTTTGTTTACATACTGGGATTTGCACAGATGGCAATTAATGTTCCATCGCAATCAAAAATTCATTGACAAGGACAAACCTGTTGCAGAGCAGACCGTAGCAAGGCTGACTAATTTCAGGACAACTTGATAAGGAGCGTCAGCTAGTTGTTAAAACGCAAGGTAACGCCTGTGTTGCTGACAGTTACCAGGAATATTTTGAAGCAGACGGCCCCAGTGACGTCGCAGAGTCCAGAAGCAGCCCTAAGTAAATGCAGGCAGGCAGCGCTGAGGCACACCGCGACACCGGCTGCTCCTCCAGCCAGCCCCCGACTGCCCTGCGTGGCCCCGGCGTCTTGGGAGAGCGCCCACCCCGGGCGGCCCGAACGAGCCACAGTAGGCCTGGCGCTAAAATCCCAGCAAGGATGGCTAATATCATTCAATTAATACGGTTTTACGGCATTGTTTAATGTCCTAAAAATAAGTTAGAGACAGCATTTGGGGTTGATTGTACCGGTGTGTAAACAGGGCCAAAGTTGGGCCCACCTTCACTACACAGAACTTACAGGGGCCCATGTACGTATCATCTTCACCACACACAACTTGTAACGCTGTTGTTATCATTAGGACGCGGTCAGGAAAGGTCCAGAAGGCAAAAAGACAAAGAACTGCCAGCCACACGCAACACAGCCGGAACACAGCGACACCAGCGCGACGCTTCGGGCGCTGCGCTCGCTGCCGTCTGCAAGCACCCAACCTCCACAGACATTAGCTCACCGTTAACTACTACCAAAAACACGTCTTCACATCTCACATGCTAAGAAGTACCCAGGCACTGTCTCTGAACAGGAATTGCTGTGGGTGCTTTGATACCAGTCACTACACCGAGAGCCCCACCTCAGCCCCCCACCGCTCCTCCCCTCGCCCCAGCCTCTGCCGAGGCCCCCAGAACCCTGTGCTAGCCCTGACCGCGTGGGACTGCAGGCACAGTAACAGCAGCAGCTCATGGGAACCGCTCGGCATTCCAGGATGTGTTTACTTACCATTTCCAGGAGGCTAATTTAACGAGGGGGAAGTTAAGCAAGGAGACAAGGGAACAGAGGCCAGCTGTAGAGTCGCGCTGAGGTAAGACACCGTGAGAAAAGCAAGGAGCCAGCTGGGCACGAGGCTGGAAAGCCCAGTGTGGCTCCAGAGGCTTTCTGTAAGGAAAACCCAGGCTGGGGCTGCTCCTGCAGCTGCTCCAGCCAGCCCAGCAGCAGCTGCCTTCTCTCTGGAGCTCCCTCCTCCTCCCCTGGGTGCCATGTGGGGGAAAAGGAGACGCCATGGTGGGCTCAGCGCCCCTCAGGCTGGTGCCTCCCAGCCCCGTGGGGCCACAGGAGAGGTGCTGGGAGAAATACCCTAACCTGGTCCCCTTCCGACGGCCCTCCCTGCACCGACCTCTGTCGGAGGTTGAGGTGACGACAAACTACAGCCACGCAGCGTGTGCAAAACCGTCATTTCTTCAAGGAAAAAAAGTATTAAAACGTGAAACTTCCACTTTTCAGTGTGAAATGATTGCACAGCAGGAAGATGAAGTAACACTGTATTTATACACACACCATTCCTGAAAGACAGACTGCTGGAACAGGAAGGGGGAAAGCCCAGAGGAGAGGCAGTCCATCTTCCTGCGAAGCTGAGCAAACCACCTAATCCGTGTACTTGTACGTGTGATCCTCCCCAGCCAAATAGGATGTTAGCATTTCTGTACTATGCCACAAATCAAAAGCCCTAATACAAATAAAATGCAAGTCTTACTCATTCTGTGACATCACCGTAGGAATGTCTGCTGACTGCGTGGTACCCAGGTGGCACAGAGCTGCTCTGAGCTCTCCTGTGCTCCCACGGCTGCCCCGCCGTCTCCGTAACTGCTAACAGCAACGTTTTACTCAAAGCACAGTCCCAATCTCTGAGCAAACCTGAGGAAGAGCAGAAGTAAATCTGCCAAGAAAAACACAGCAGAACATCATAAAATGACAACTGTTACAAGAAATGGTGGGGAAGAGCTAAAAAGGCTTCGACACCCAAAGAGCCAGAAGCCCAAAAAGCACCAGAGCCACTCGTGGGTCGATGCCTTGCAGAGCAACTCGGTGCTATAGCAAGCCATGCGGCTCACATTGCCTGGGCTGGCACATTTCTGGCCTCGTCCTGTAAGGCTGAAGCCAGGTTTCCGCTGTGCCCCTCTCCTGCCACCGGCAAGCAGGGGCCAGCACAGGACGGGGCCAGGCTGGAGCTGCTCGCACGCCCGCTGCCCAGCTGGCTGTTGCCAACCCAATGGCTTCGCCCGCTTTTCTCCTCCCGAGGGAGCTGGCTGCTTGGCTAGCGGATTTCTGAGAGGCTGAAAGGAAAAAAAAATCATGTATTCCGGAACCCTTCACTCCTACATCAACCTGCTTTGAAATGAGCTTGCAGTCTGAGAGCGGTGAGGGACAGACAGCGCGGCTGCACAAACCTCGCTGCCTCAGGAAACCCCATTAGAAGGCCGCGCTGTCGGCTGCCAAGGGAGCTCCGTCGGCCTGGGGGAATTCAGATGGGAGTAGCTCAGATGTGTTTCATTCTTTTTCACAGAATCACAGAATCACAGAATTTCTAGGTTGGAAGAGAGCTGCAAGATCGCCGAGTCCAACCTCTGACCTAACACTAACAGTCCCCACTAAACCATATCCCTAAGCTCTACATCTAAACGTCTTTTAAAGACCTCCAGGGATGGGGACTCCACCACTTCCCTGGGCAGCCTATTCCAGTGCCTAACAACCCTTTCGGTAAAGAAGTTCTTCCTAATATCCTACCTAAACCTCCCCTGGTACAACTTTAGCCCATTCCCCCTCGTCCTGTCACCAGGCACATGGGAGAACAGACCAACCCCCACCTCGCTACAGCCTCCTTTCAGGTACCTGTAGAGAGCGATAAGGTCACCCCTGAGCCTCCTTTTCTCCAGGCTGAACAGTCCCAGCTCCCTCAGCCGCTCCTCGTAGGGCTTGTTCTCCAGGCCCCTCACCAGCTTCATCGCTCTTCTCTGGACTCGCTCAAGCACCTCCATGTCCTTCTTGTAGCGAGGGGCCCAAAACTGAACACAGTATTCGAGGTGCGGCCTCACCAGAGCCGAGTACAGGGGGACGATCACCTCCCTAGCCCTGCTGGTCACACTGCTTCTTATACAGGCCAGGATGCTGTTGGCCTTCTTGGTAAAAGGTAGGCTGGCATGGGGAGACAAAGGGAACAACTGAGGCACGGCTGGAATAGCATGTGTTCTGATGATCAGAAGTCAAAGAATATATATTTTTACATATGTATATAAAAATCACAGATTTCCAGGTATGTCTGGAAATGATAGCCAGGAGGTTTCTTCAAAGACTCCCTGAACAAATAAAAAAAGCATTACTGCTCCAGCCCCCGGAACAGCGAAATAGCGACGGACTCCCCCAGGCCCAGGCTCCCGCGATGACGCGGCTCGCACCACCCGGCTTCGGGAAGTAACGCATCACACCACGGCTCCTAGTAACAGGGCAGTGTCAGACGTGCGAAGGTGAGGGGAAAAACCAACAGACTTTAGTCTGTTATCGAGAAGGAATAAATGGAACAAAAATGACAAGTGAATGGCTGTTTATTACTCTGTAATCTGCTTGAAGCTTTTTGTTAGAATTGCTCACTCTCAAATGAAGAATTAATCTCTCGGCTGTTAGCTTGTGGATTACCGATAACCTCTCGTGGGAAGAACACAATAGAGATATAACTAAAAAAAAAGAGGCCATCGTTAAGGATAAACTAATGCTTCAAATCATGTACGCAGCAAAAGAGAACAAGGAGATCCCTGATATTCGTGTACCACTTATTTAACACTCTGACCACTGTGTTCACCTGCGAATGAAACAAAGGCGAGCACTGCCGGTTGCCTAGCCCCAACGCTGTCGGGTACAGACACACAGCTTGCTATGCAGTCATAGCATCAGCGGTTGTGTGCAGAAAGATCACCAAAAAAAAAAACAAACAACAAAAACAGACTCACTCAAGCCACACAGTAACGCTAGAAGACACTAATAACTTTTAAATAACCACAAAAAATACCATCTTGTCCGAGAGCTACACAAGCGCACCGTGCGAACGCACTGCGGCTTCCCGGGAGAGGCGGCTGAGAGCCAAGTGCACCAGCACACGGGAACGGAGATTCAGAGGTACCCACTGCAGTCAGGGCGAGCTGGCAGTTTGCAGCACGTGTTATAATTTTGTCCTGATCCAAGCTGACAGTGTGAGCAGACGGACAATTCGGCGTGCTTCGCATGAGCCACACAGTTCTTCCACATGGAATACGCGGAACTCCATTCAAGGCACTAGAAAGGATGGTAAAGTGATTTATTTTTTTTTTTAATTATTTTTTAAAGGTGACTTTTCAAAATCCTCCTTCAGTTTTCAGCTTTTAAAAACCTGTCCCTGCTAACGGCCAGCGCTTCCTTTTTGTACGCTAGCAGAAAAAAATCCTCGTGAACTAGTCGGGTTCCAGATGCTACACTAGAAACTGCGGCTGGATTAAAATGGTAACCAAAACGACCTTCACGACACAATGCTTTGCCTTTTTTTTTTCCTGAATCTGCAATTATTAGAGGAGCATTTGCAACCCTAAAGCATGAGCATTCCAACCTGGAGTTTCTTTGGGGACATAAAAACAAAACAAAACAAAAAAACACATTTTGAGAAAACGCAGCTAGCGTTGCCGTCAGTCAACTCTGCTGCCAAAACAGGTTCCTGGGAGAACCCAGCAGGTTGTACTTCCGCCTAAGGCACGCATTTCTCAATTTGAACCTCTCAGAACCGGAGGGGGTGTCTGTTCGGGGCCCGCTGGCTCCCCGCGTGGGGCTGCGCTGCTGCTTCCTTGCCAGCCGCACGCCGAGCCCAGGCAGCCTTCTGCTGGGGAGGTCGGGTGGCAGCAGCGAAGCCTCAACAGCATCCAGGAAGCTTCTTCCTCAGGATCTGCCTTCCCTTTCTGAAGGACTAATCACAGGCGTGAAGGTTGAAACCAAGCGTACCGCACTTGCTACGTTTTATTTTTTGTAGAGGGAAATTAAACTATTGAATGCTGCCCGTAAAGAGGCCTGGGTAATCGTTAGTCAACGCACGTACAGCTCGATTCCCCAGACGACCTCCCTGAGCCACATCTTTGCTTTCCTAGGCAATAACAAACTAAACTGAAGAGTATGGCCCTGGCCACACGGACCTCTGCAGCTTATTTTAGACACTTCCCCTTCAGATCCTGCAGAAAAAAAGAATAAAGAGAAAAAAAAGAGAGAAGTTAAAGCACTTGTAGGGTGTAACTGGTGTCAAGAGGAGGTTAAATACCCAAGTAACCTCAGACACTGGAATTTGCTAGTTTTTCTCCTAAAGCTAAATATGTACATATTGGCTATTAAGCTTGGTGAACGGGTCTTTACAAAGATGTATGAAGCATCCATTTTATAACACATCCGCGTATCCGGTAACTTGGATTCAAGTCCCAAGCTCTGCTTCAAGGCAGTGCCGATGACAGCCTGAAGCCCGACCCCCTGTTACAGAGCTCAGGCGTCGGGCTGCACGTCCTCCGAAGGCCCTGCTCTACAGACCCCACCTCAGCACCAGCAGAGGGCCGGGAGCAGAGCCCACGCCACGAGGGAAAGGGTGGAAGCCTGGTGGGGTCCCTGGAAGCTCAAGTAAATGAAACGCATCAGACAAATGTGAAAGGTGTGAAGCGCCTCGTCCACTCTCCTTTCATTCGCTTGATCAGCACGTGCTTTAGAAGTCAGGAGCACTTTCACAAACTCCCGAACTCGTATGAAGTCACTACCGTGAACTTCATCGCTACTTCTAAAGCCTTTAGAAAAGAGGAACAAAACTGGAAAGAAGAAACAATCAAGCGTGACACACATATTTATCCACAGTTGACTTTGCAATTTCCAGTTTGGGTTTATCAGGACAAAAACCCATGGACTCATTTCCTCCAGTTTCCAGTGAAACTCGTTATTAGAACACAGAGTTTTAAATAGACCGTGACTTCACACAAAAAACAAAGATAGCCTTTGTACAAAGGGAAACGCAGTCGCGTACTCCGAATGGTGCCTAACGCTGAATGGCTTTAGCAAGAGCACGAGCCAGGCCAAGTCTTTGTTAATTTTACATATATCTTTTAATTTACAGACGCACACGCCCATGTGAGAATTGTGTAGGTACCTCGACAACCCTTCCCTTCAATAACTAGGAACCTACAAAGAGGCAGTTTGCTGCTCTTACAGTATTTTTTGCAGTTAGTTTTGTGCGTCATCTTTTTAGGGCCAACAGGAATGAAGAGTCATTCACAAACATCACGTCAGCGAACAGTTTTCTTCCGAAACCACACAGCGCTTCCACAGCAGCCAGCGCAGGAGAGCAGCACGCCTCGTTGCTCAGGTGAAGCTCTGACATCCTCCTGCTGTTACAAAGAAAGTCGAGCAGCGAAGACCCAACACTGCCACGTGTGTAGCCAGGTAGGCAGCGGGGCACTGAGCCTATGGGTCTTTCCCAAAACAGCTCATGGAGCAAACTGCAAGGGAACACCTCCACGAGAGGCCGCATGCGCTAAAGCTCCTGCCAAGGAGTCCTGCAGGATCTCACTTCATCCTCCCTGCACGAAAAGAAAAGCGAAAGCCCGACGACAAGGAGCAGGGAGGTGTCCCCGACCGCCCTCTGAGCTGGACGCGGCTGGGACTCGGCTCTGAGGGGCGGCACGTAGGGGATGGGTGCCTGAGCTCTGGGGAGGGCACGGAAGGGAAGGGGAGCAGAGGGAGAGCACCTCTGCCTTTAGGTGCGGACGCACGGACGCACGGTGCAGGTAAGCCATCTCCCGTCCCCAGGTTCTTCGGAAACCAGCACTACCCCCAGCTTTGCACGGAGCCGGGACGCGGAGCACCAGCCCTTGCTCTCGGCGCGAGCACTTTGATGGCGGCTTGTTTAACCGGCGTCCAGTTTTAATTTTATTATTCCTCCAAAAGCACCTAACAATCCCAAAGGAAAGCAGAGCCCAGCGAGCGAGGCGCTGTACAAATACTGACTAAAAACAGCCTTTGTTCACAGTCCAAACAGAGAATGCTTGAAAATGAAAGGAAAAAAAAAGAGAGAGAGCGACCAGCGACCAGCCCAGCGTTGCCAAGGTTTCACAGCAGGCGCAGTGCTCAAGCAGGGGCTCCCGGCCAGCGGCCACCCGGCCCCGGGGCTGCCTCCCCTCCGGCAGCGGCATCCGGAGGCAGGGGGAGCGGGGCCGCCATCCACCCAGCCCCGGAGGAAACGCGTGAAGTCTTCGAGGCTCCTCGCTGGCACAAGGGGCAGGGAAATTCTTGTGGGAATCCCCTGCTAAAGCACTGGCAGAACATCACTGGTGCTGCGGAAATCAAACCCGCGCATTAGTCACGCTCCAGTGGAAACACAAAATATGCAGTCCTGCGGGGAAAAAACGCCAAGGAGCACACGGAGAGCAGACACCACGCAAAGCGCTCGGTGCCAGAATGGCACGGCGTGCAGGAAGAAGAGAGACCACAGTATTCTGCCGTACAGGTCCATCTGTACTGAAGAGTAAGCGCATTTTGGAGGAAATCGCTCCTTAAAAGATCTAAATGAGAGCTTCCAAGCAAACTTGAAGCCTTTCAAAGCACTTGCTTCCCTTCGTGCTACACCGCAGCGGTGAGCCCCAGCTGCCCCTGCAGGTCGTGATGTTTCAAGGGCCTTGTCCTTCACGGGTAGCAGTGCCGGCCTTACCATCACACCCCTATTTAAAATTGATTTGAAAGGTACCCACAGACACCTGGAAAGAGGCAGCCGGGCTCATCCGCAGACTTCCATCAAAGTCACGTTACGCAGAACAGAAACTTTTATGTACTTCTATAAGGACGCCTGTGTGAACGTGATGTTTCCATAGGCCAAGGAGAGACCGATTCTCCTCCCGAGCAGCGGCCAAGAACCCCGCACCCTTGGCCAAAGCAGTGGGAGTGCTGGGCAGCCCCGAGGAGCAGCTCCGGGCGGCAACCCCGCGCTGGCGAAGCGGGGGAGCAGCGCCCCGTGGGTGTCCGGCTGCGTTTCTCTCACCTCGGCTGGGGCAGCCTGAGCGCGACGCTGCGCCCTGCGAAACACCGCGCTGGAGCCGCGTGCCTCCCGCCTTCGCTTGGCTTCCGAATCGATTCCGGGACTGCAGAACCGCTGCTGCACAAACCGCACCGTGGAAAGCTGCACAGCAACAAAGGGACTGTGATCATGTTATCAGTGTTCGGCTGGACTACTGCTCCTGGTTTACGACAGAAGCTCCTGCACGCAGAGCTTTCTGCAATTACCTGTACGTGTGCGCGCTTCCACATAAAACAAAGCAAAAGTCTTTTTTTATTTTCCTCCCTCACTTTTTCCTTCACTGTAAAGAGAAAGGCTACAATTCACTCAAATGCTCACTTCTCTACCAGGCTTGAGAGGTACAGACGACCCAGTTTCCCTGCCAGGGACACGCAGCAGCACACTTGCCTGGCACGGCAAACCAGCTTTATACAAAAGACTTTTTCCCCAAAAAATCCCAGAGCACTTCATGAAGCAACACTCCTGTTGACATGGAATAATGTATCAATCACAGAAATTCAGTCACCTCCCAGCTGAGATTTAGCAGGTTTTTGCTTAGGAGAAGCAGACAAAGGGAACACAACCCACCAGACCGAGTTTGCTGGTTTTTGCCAGCTGCTGCTCTGCAGCCGCCGCTGTGGAGGCCGAGCTGTTCGGAGGGGCACTGCTGCACCACCAGGCACCAGCCTGAGACGCCTTGGACGCAGAACAAGCCCAGTACTTGCAGGAGGATTTACTTTTGTTCTCGGACTTTTTTCAAATAGCCATCAAACGACATCCTGGCTCAAGGAATAAAGTTACCAGGCCCTCTCGTCTTGCAGCAACTTGCCTATTTGATGGCACGGAGGGCTCCTATTTTCAGCGTTGTTCCACGCACGGGCTCTTGCACGGGTTTAAACGTCTGGCACAAGAGAGTCAAAAGAGTTCTTTGTTCCAGCTTGCTGCCAAGAGGTTTGGATTTGGGCTGGTTATCATTTGTTTCGTCCATACTAATGACATGCTTTAGACAAACATTTGGCAACGCAGTCTTGGCTGGAAAAAGCTATTTTCTCCAGGAAATATCTCTCCATACTGCTAAGTGGATGTGAAAAAGAGGAGCCCTGCGTGGAAAAGGTGGAAAACTACTGTACTGGCTGCAAAACTAAACACAAGGCAGCTTGGACCTACTGGACTGAAGAAGCAGGGCACAAGCGAAGCAGAGAGAGGCAAAACACCTACTGAAGAACCACCCAGGTTCCCACAGTGAGAAAACGTGTACGCCGCGGCGTCTAACAAATTACCCGTGCCCCGGGGTTATTTGCAACAGTTGTAACCCGGAGTTTCACTGAACCCCTTTGTGACTGCTGTCCCGCTGCACTCTTCTCCAACCTGTAGAACACGATTTTCTGCACAAGTAAGCTCACGTTCTCCTAAGCTAACTATTTTGTCGCCCCGGGAAATTTACAGCCTTCTGGCTGCCTTCAGGATCGGTTGAGATTCTCTTTAATCACAAAGAAAAAGGAGTTTTACGCCTTCAGCCGTGCACCTTGAAAAGATTCTGGATCACTTTAAAGTAAAAACCTGGCTTGATTTTAAAAGGGACAAAAGACTTCCTTCGCTCTTGCAGCGAGCCTTGTGCTGTTGCTGCTCCCACAAAGGCAGAGCCACACAACTCCGGAGCTCCAGAAGCCCCCAGTACCTGCACCTCCGGCAGCAATAATCTGCTGCAATTTACTAAGTTGAGCTTCAACAGATGTTTGTTTAATCAGGGCTGAGGTTTCTCATCAATACATTTGTCATGCTCGCTTAGCTTTGCTTCTAATTAGGGCTGCATAAACTCCCGCCACCTGATTTTGAACCTCATTTGAGCACAGTTTAAAAGTTAGGCTTGTCTTAGACTTAGAGCTTTATGTTTTCTGTGTAATTGTTCTACGCTCTTTTGAGACAGAGCTGACGAAAAGAGTAACAAAGGGTTGACCATAAGCAGTACAAGAGAATAAAAAAAGAGGAAAAGTGAAAAACAAAGGATTGGCTAACAGATGGAGGGGGAAGGGGGAGGGCAGCACGGAATACTGCAAGTGTCCGGTAAACTGTTTCATGCTAGCTGAGCTTTGCAGAGCTTAGACACAGAATTCCTCTATTTTAATATACTGCCCAGGTATCAGGGTGAAGGAAGTGAAAGGGGCAGAGATGAGAGATGTGTTTTTAATCCGTGCATAGGATAAAAGACAAAGGGAAACTGAAATTTAAATTACAAAAGGTAACAACTATTAAATTCAACTTTGCCAGTGTTCCAAACACAAGCCTTAACGTTTGTCCTTCCTGGCACTAGCAGCTTTCCAAGCTACGTTTAGGCCTGTCTGCCCCTCATCTGAACAGGGGGACCCTGACAGTCCGGTCGACTACCGAACAAGGCAACATTCGAACTTCTGCTTGGGCTAAAGCCCGCCTACATCACCTGGAAAAAGGAGAACTGTAGCCTTGGAAAAGTTACCTTGAATCCCGCACCCACAAACAAACCATTGCTCGTGTTCTCCACCGTGGAAGGAGCCTCCAGCTCCACGTGTAACCGCCCTGCTTCACGTCCTACCTGCAGGATTTCAGCATGAGCGTTTAGCCAGACGGTTTGGCTGGCATTCACTACAACCTTCTATTTTTGTCCAGTCTTCTCTCCCTCCCCCTTTTTTTTTTTTCTTCTTCTTTTCCTACAATAAATGAGGAAGAAACCTATCACAGAGCTAGGTCAATATCCAAGGGCATTTTACCAAGTTTCTTCTGCATTCTTTACAACTTAGGAAAGAAAAAAAAATAGTGGAAACCTACAGGGTGGGCCACGTAGCGTCAATGTGCAGCTCCTTAAAATTAGCAGTAGTGAACAGACAAGCAACACGATCTTTCCAACTGTGCAGATTCAACTGAACTCCTGAGCAAGAGTCCCCTAATGAAAGCGACCCATCGATTTTCCCAGGATTAATGCTGAGACAGACGCAGGTGGACTTGCCAACATATATACTGCAATGTCACTAGCTGGTCGTGGATTTTTTCAGAGGAACTCAATCATTCCATCAAGAATGTACATAAATCCATGAGCTACGCTCACACACATCTATAAGCAGAATTTATGCAAGACTTACTTTAAACATCTGCTAAGCAGATGATTCCCAGATCTTCAGCAAAAAGTATCCTTCCCCTTTGCTCCTCATGTACTGCAGCTTTTTGGCCCTCTCCTAGTTGTCCAGAGACAGAGTAATAAGTTATATGAAATTAAAATTGATGAGGTAGGCAAGGTTTATCAGATATTTTTTGTTTTTAATAAAAACGAAGAAAAAAAAAAAAACACACTGAATTTCAGACTTCAGCGTTGCCCCACAAAACCCTGTGTTCTTCCGACTTTACAGCCACGTGTTAGCAATGGCAATTCCAGGAGCACAACAAAGCAGCGGTTGCTCAGGACCACAGGCACTCCCCGCTGTCTGAAATCCCGACGGCCCTGCAGCGGAGCCACGCCAGGCGCTGCTCCTGTGCCCGCTCTGCTGGGCGCCTCTGCTCAGGGGCTCCCAGCACAGCGCTGCTCAGCTGCACCTTGGATTCCCAGTGTTTATCTCCTAAGGGTTTCAAAGGAATTGCATCAGCTATCGTCAATGGGTATTTTCTAACTAGCAAAAAAAAAAAAAAAAAAAGCATCAGGAAATGGCTAATTTCTCGTCAATGATCCAGTACAATTACCAAAGACTGGCATCAACACGAGGCATGTACTTAAACACACCCCCATGTATCGAAGAATACGTCCCTGTTACATGTTTATGCACACAAGGGGCCCCTGGGGCTCCTTCAATCAGCACAAACGGCAGTAACAGAAGAGGAACAAGAACGTCAAGTGTCTTGGAGAAAAAAGTCCCTTGAAGCACCACACCAGGTCGGGGTCATGTGAAGCCAAGTGCTTCCCGCGACAGAGGGCCTCAGAGCGGACACCTTGCTGAGAAATCACAAACAGGTGGTTAGCAAATAAAAAAAGGAAACACAAATAAGGTACCTTGGAAAACAGGTAAGGCACAACCAGAGATTGTTTTCCATTAGGAAAAGAAACATAATTCATGTGCTAGCTACCTAAATGTTATTATTTGAAAGATAATATCAGTAAAACACTGATCTTCAAAACTTGGATTTAAAACACCAGTGAGGCAGGTCACTTTCAAAACCATGGTGTAATTGATCCTATTGATTAGGCACAACATTTGAGTAGTGTTCACCAGAGGGTAAGCAAAAATCTACAACAAAACAAGTTCTTTGGCAGAAGGGGGATTGCTTCATATGAAATCATGCATTTACAAAAACCATCACCAAAAACTCTTTACACCACATTGTTTTATTTACTTGGAAACCAGATATTGCTACAGCCAAGTTTTCTGGCTCATTAGCCTACCGTCTTCTCTACACACAAAAAGAGCATGCAAGAGATGTAAGTGGACTTTGATCCTCAGGTTTACCACGCGACTGCTGAGCAACGAGCTCACCTCCACACAGGCATAAAACAGAACAACCCGTCCTTGGCTTCCCGTCACAGCACGGACAGGTATGCTTTCAGGAAGGTGTCGCACTGACAGTGCTGTGCTGAACCTTTTATATACTTGTAATTACTGTCAGTGTTGTGGTAAAACCTACACACAGACCAGGATCACAACAGCACTCCTCTTCTGATGAGCTGAACAGCAGAAGATCACAACCTACAGTGTCTGCCTTTGCTCCTATCAACCGCACATTCAACATGAGTACTGTTTTCCGTATCAGTTCATCAGAAGGTTATTATGATTTTTTATCTTCTGCACTTAATTTTATTCAAAGCCTTCATTAAATAAAAATAAAAATAAAAAAAATCTCCCCTCAATCTCCTTTTCTTACAGCCACCAGGAAAAGCACAGCTATAGCATATAAGCATTTTTGATACTCACACTGAAAATTTAACAAGTTCCAAGAAAATATTCCGGAAATAAAATGCCCTGATTCTTTTTCTTAAAACACTTAAGGACTAGAGCATTCTTAATACAAGACCATCCATCTTCTTTTCATCTTTAAGCACCAAGTGTCATCTGGTGGATTGACACAGAATTGCACTAAAAGTAACCTTAATTTAGAGCATATTTTAGAGGGAATAAATACAAACTAACAAAGAGGAGATAACACTTGCCTACAACCTCAGGGATGCAAATAAGAGAAGTACAAACCTCTACCACGTGCAGGTGTTTACAACCAGAACAGCCCTAAGACTCTCACAGCATGACTAGGTACTTCACTGACTTACCCAGATGAAGTTCAGGAAACTCCAGTTACTTACAACTTAGAAACCTACTAAAAAGCATTCACCCATCAGGAATAAGGTTAAAGTAACCTCGCACACTATTTAAAACAAAAACATCAGATGTATAAATAAATGGGGAAGTATTCTTTTTCCTGAGCCTGTAAGGTGCTCGCTGTCTCTAGCAAAGAGAGGAAAAAAAATTGTCAAATTACTTTTTTTTTATTTTTATTTTTTAGTGCAATCGGAGATGTGTAAGTAAGTACGTGAGGCTGGAGCTTTAAAGGTGAAGTGGCCATCAGTGATATCCCAAAACTGTTTCCCCTCATGGGGGAGGGGGTAAAGAATTCAGATGCCATAATCAAGGCCAACAAGCGGGCTGCAATGCTCTAATAAGAGAGCAAATACTTAAAGCAAAACTTCCTATTTCTTTTTGTGGCTTTTCAACACATTTTGGTATCTTCTCTCTAAACCAGCGTTAACTCCCTTTGACATGAGGATTAAAATATACATATACACATCTCCTTTCTTAGCAGCAAAGGGAAGTACGGGTAAGAGAGTGAAAAAGAGAAGAGAGACTACAACAAACTGCTAACGAAGCTAAAGGGAAAACAAACAAAACACAATAGCCTTTGCCAGGACCACCACCAAAAGATTAACTCCGGTCACACAGTTAACACTTCAACTCTAACAGCAACTTCCTCCCTCCTGCCCCAATACGAATGCAATAAAGACATGGATTTTGAAAACATCATCATTGCAAACACGAAAAGCAAACCCTGGGTAGACACCTTTATGAAACATTCCAGTTTTTAGGAAGAGTGTGAATCAAGTCACAAAGTAAAAAGATCAGCAGCATTTTCATGGGGCCTTTCCAACAACACCATTTGCTGTGGGAGCTCCTGGGGCTACCGACGGCACTAAAGCTGCTGTGAGCTGTTAGAGACCTCTGTGGCATCAGGGCCAGCCAAACAGCCTCCTCAACAGGGGCTCGCTTGTCAAGGGCTGCCGGAGCTCGACTCAGTCAAGTTCACATATCAACAAGAGGTCAATGTGATGAGCACTGACAAGAGCATCTTGCACGAGAGACTAAAGCCAGCCCACACCACTCTGCTGACTGCACCTCACACCCCTATGCCTTCAACGGTGCAGAAGGCCCACTACTTTATTTTGTCCCCACAGGTACGCACATTTTGGATACAGAATCCACCCACCCTCTGCCATTCTTTTCACAGACCTGGGCAGAGAACCCCAGCTAAGACTCAGTTTGAGCCTCGCCACTCGGCCCAGCCGCCTCACCCTGCCACCCGGGCTGACAGTGAGGTGCCGCCATCTGCACCGCACCCCTGGCCCACAGCTCCTGCGAGGTGTCTCCCAGACGGGCTCACCCTGTGCATCTTGGTTTGCGGCTCCACCAGGCCCGGGGCACGCAAGCCGAGCTCCTCTGGAGGAGATGAAACCCGAAGAGGAGAGCTCCGAGCACACAACAGTGTCTGACAGGCACTGGGTCCGCCAGGCCCACCTCGCGCTGACCGAATGTGAAAGCCCTCCGGACAGGGCAGGTGCAGTGTCCTCAGCACCTCTGTCACTCCACAGACCCACCTCTGTCAGGCTGCATTACATTAAAAACATTCAAAACTAAGAACGCATATAGTGACACTGATGACAAGGACATGACCAGCTGGAACTGCTCCCCACTCCTAACACCTGGAACAAAAATACCCCACAGACTCTTTGTCTGATTTATACTCAGTGCCTCCCCCCCAGTCCTCCCCCAGAGCTGCCACACTGGGAACCCAATCACAACAACATTCACGAACATGACCCAGGCTATGGGGAGCAAAGCAAACTTCTACATCAAGTTAAAACCTTAAAGGTTATCCAGAACATTAACAGACCCGGTTCTTCATGCAAAGAGCTGTCTTACCTGTAACAAGCTGACCTAGATCCAACCTCAGCTGCTGGGCAGCCTTAAAGCAGAGTCCCCCAAGTCCAGCAGTGTTTTCCAGTCAGTTCAAATCCTCCCCCCCCCGACTCCAAATAAAGTCCTCAACTGCCCCAGATGAGGTAAGGGACAAAAAGCTTCAACAGATCAGAGGAAACAAAGCCAATCCTCTTCTCCAGCTTTCTCAATAGCTGTCAGAAGTCCAACTGAGCTGACAAAGACCAAAAAGCATTACCTCAAGGCTCAATTCAAAGGTGGCTGATCCACAGTCAGATTAAAGTGCAAGTCCTGTATACAAACATCTAAAGCTTCACTTGTTTGAATTACACAGTGTAAGTCAGTACTTAAGACAGGGCAAGCTTCTAGCTCTCCTGATTAAAAACTGTAAAGTGATTAAATGCAAAATGTAAGTTGCCTAATGGCAGAAAAAGCTGAAACAATAGTCACATGAGCAGCATCTTACCCCTCAGTAACCTCATCAGTCCCAACCCAACTGTTTTGGGTGGAACCTCTAAATACTTAGGTAACTACAAAGGTGTTTTTTTTTAAAAAAAAAAAAAGTGCAGGCAATACTTGGTGTGCTGCCCCATGCATATGTGCCCCTGCTGCTCTGAGGTGAAGATATGGTGTTGCTATTAGTCCTAGCAGGATAAAAAGCTCCTAACTCCACTTACATGATAAGAGGAGCCCTCTGCCAAGAACTGCAGCGCAGTGCGGGTGCCAGAACCAAGTTGTGTTACGGCTCAAGGCCCCAGAATGTCTTAATCCACTGCCAAGTAAAGCCACTTCAATGCGGTGTCTTCATACCCCATTAGGGATTGCAAACCCTATGTTTAGGGGCATGGAAAGAAGCTGAGAGATTTACGAGAATTAGCATGGCTATATCTAGAGTTTCCTACAACACCCACTTTTTCCAGCAGAAGAGATCTGTGGTCTTCTGAGGACTCAAATGCCAGTTTATTCAGTACAAACAGACGGAACTCCACCAAGCGCCAGCTCCCAGCTAAAGAAACCTTCTTCTGACATACATCTTACAGATCCCTTCAATACAGATCTTTCTAGTGATGCCTTTATTGTCAGTGCCAAGTATGCTATCTGCCAGCACAGTAGTAACTCAGGCTCACAATGTAAGAGGGAAGGGAGGGAAGTGCTGGTGATCTGCAATAGAAACGCAGCAGAAAATGCTTTTCCTCTGCTAGCACTGATTAGCAGTCACGCGATGCCAAGACAATCTCTGCTACCACTTGGACTCCCAGCGAGACCCTGAGAACTGGTGCAGGGAGTCAGCACTTGGGAGCGTTTCCCATTTAATACAGTCATCGTAAAACTCCTTTCCTTTACAGAACCCAAATCCTCCTACTCTTCAGGATCCAGCAAGTTACTTTTCCCACTGATTATATACCACTCACCGGAATGACAGTTACCTT
This sequence comes from Nettapus auritus, assembly GCA_011076525.1. Lineage (NCBI taxonomy): Eukaryota > Metazoa > Chordata > Aves > Anseriformes > Anatidae > Nettapus > Nettapus auritus. The sequence goes on along the minus strand of CM021776.1, from coordinate 2,074,555 downwards.
TGACTGCTGGAGTTTTCCCCGTTTCAGTTTCAAATAAAACAACATCTCCCAAGTTCAAAGAAATCTAGTTTTTCTAGATCTATTCATGTCCTTCACAGGGAGGACTCTTAAGTGGAGCCTCTTGAACTGATTTCCATTGCAATGAACTCTCACCCATCTGACAAAGAGGGGGAGGGAAAAAAAAACTGAAAGAGAAAAGGGTTCATTCCTACATTTATTTTCACAGTGGAACAGAGGGTGTAGCACAGAGTGCGAGCTTGTCTCTGTCATTTCCTGCTGTTATTGACCAAAGTCCATCATGCCACCCAGATGATAAAATCCATATCAAGCTTGTAATTAGAGAGTGGAAAAGATAGCAGAAAAACAGCTTAGAATAGCACGTCTTTTATCTAATAATATTGATATGTTAAGGAACGTAATTAACGGTTGGGCACCCTAGACGTTAAATACGACATTAGTTTACTATCTATATCCGCAAACAATTTTAAAATAATTTAAGGATTAAGCAACATTCGGACACAGAAAACTTGCGACATGACTTGCAAGGATCTCTGAGCGTGGTTCTTTACACAGCTGTCACAGATCCCTTTGCACCCTTGCGACCCAGACTTCAGCAACATAAACACCCTATTCTTGCAAAACTGGACGTAATCGCAAGGGAATATACTACATCCCCACGAACCCCATGAACTCCAAAGGATCTTTTTTCCTGACAAGACCTTGATAAACAACCCTCCAAACCCAGTACTCACAACAAAGCTAATATACCCCCAAACCCAGTACTCATAACAAAGACACTGCTGCTTTCACAGGCGGCAGACCCTCGGCTACCCTGCCCACTCGTCAGCCGAGCCCGCACACGTGGCCCCGAACAGCCAGGTCCTGGCCATCCACAAGCTCACTTTGCAGAAGAGAGCTTTAGGAGGAGCTCCTACATTTGGAGACGAGCAAAATGAAACAGTTGTTCAAATTTAAACACAAATAGTTATTTTTATATCAGCAGTGTGACAGAAGGTAAAGGAAGGAAGAAACTGAAAGTGTTTGCATTAACATTCTGGACAAGTTACCGTGCCTCAAATGGATTTGGAAACAGGTTTGCCTGATGGAGCATGAATCTGCTGGGTTGCACCAAATATTTAGAGCACAGTTGTCAGTACTGAAAGAAACATCCTCAGTGGGAAGGAAATCATACTCATGACAGTTCTCAAGGAGTCGCGCTGCAAGTAAGTACATTCATAGAAATACGTGAGATTTATTACAATAGTCAACAAAACCTGGACAAGTATTTAACTTGATTTTAGCCCTTACAATTGGGCTACATGGAGAACAGATTTAATGGGTGCACCTGAAAGGCGAGCAGCACTGCTATCCCATTTAGTGCAGCCCTAAGTAGGAGACCAGATATCTCAGTATCTTCACTTCACGCGCTGCATATTTCAGCCAGGGCACAGCACCAAATACCACCATTATCTAACTCCTACAAATACTTCTAAGCCCTCTAAAATTCTGCTTGTAGAAATCCACACAAAGTCTATGCTACAAACCCTACATAAATCACGCTTTATCATGACTGCCATTAAATAAACGTAGAAACAACAACACAGAAAAACTGCAGACTTCCAGTTTTTGTTGGCTTTTTGTTTAAACAATCTAGCTCAAATCCTGCGATTGTGAGATGCAGCATGGAGCTCTTAAAACTACATTTACCAGGTTTTAAAAGGAAAAAAAAAAAATTCAGATGCTGCAATTTAATCCCAGCATCAACGCCAGCAGGTTCAAACAAAGAATGAAGACCCAGGTAGCATTTTGAAGAGCCCAGCTGGGTGCAGGGGATGGGAACAAATTCAGAGTCAATTTAAGTGTTGGCTAAAGACACAGCAGCACTTTTTCATCACTGAAAACTCAAACTAAAAAAAAAACAGAGCCAAAACAAGAAAACATAATCTAACATTACAATCTACACCCAGTTTCTGCACATTCTTAACACAGAAAACCAAGCCTACTTGCTACGTATAATCTTAATGAAGAAAAATCTTATTACATTTTTTATTCTAGACATAATAAGCAGCAGATATTACATTCACTCGTTATCCACGTTCCCGTGAGTCTATTACCCAACTGTAGCACCAGCCAAAAACATATAAAGCAGCAGCACTTTAAGCACAACTCTGCTTATAAACCTAACGGTATATTGAACAGCGCCACCAATATTTCCAGTCAAGGTTCCCTTTTCTGTAAGTGTCTATCCGACATTCTCTTTCTTTAAAGGCATGCAATACGTCTGATCAGCCCTAGACCTGTACTGCTTATCCACTGCCATTAAAAGACATCCCAGAAGAATCAATGCCCATGAAAAGTACTGCCTGCTCAGACAAGGCTTTATCTTGCTCCGTCCTCTGTTAATCCCTTTGCATGTGACCTCCCCTCAATATCTGGCAGCAAAGCATCAAGGGCAAAAATGTGAAATTCCTTCAGGCACAGTCTTTTAACACCAAAGTTGCTGAAAAACAGAGAAATAGAGCACTCGGCACACCGCACTTCCAAGTGAAGTAAATGACAACCTTCTTTTTCATATTATTAAGACTGAAAATGATTTTGATTTTAAGGTCTGCCATATGCCTTTTCAGAAAGGGGACACCACTGCAGTCGGGATCACCAGCTTTAAAATAAAGTAAAATAAAATAATAAAAAAAAAACTTTTCCCACAATTTCAAGTCTCAAACCAGAATGGAAGTTACAGAATCAAGCTACATTTGAACTGCTACCCTTGTGTAATTGTGCTGTTTCTGAAAATCCTAATCATCATTGAAAAAAACCAACTTCAATTCCATTCCACAAAAAGTATTTTAAGGCTTTCAGTACAAATGATGACTTTGCAGTAGTTTTAAAAGTAAGACACATGGCATTTAGAAATCGTTAATGCATTTCAAAAGTTAGATCAATATGAAACACGTGTTTACTAATTACATGTGTATTAGATGAGGCTTCATCGTTTTCCCCCACTACTTGGTGAAGTCAAAACCAGCTTTCAGGGTGAGCGCCTCCTCAGCAAGGCCCCGAGGGCCCCCACGTATGCCGTGCAGTTCTGTGGAATGCCAGGGATGATCAGCTTCGTTGCTTATCGTACCACCACACCCAGAACTCGGCGTGCTACACCCAGAGCCTCCACGCTCACAAGTCTGATTTCATACATAAGGTTGTTTTTTCCATTGCAAGACAGAGGAACTGAAATTCTGGGAAGGAAAAAGGGAAACAGCAGCATGATTAAGCAGCTAACAAGGCTGTGCGACCGTGAGCCACCTTAGCTGGACCTCAGCCCCAAGTCTCCGAAGGCTGACACAGATGTGCACGTGCGCTGTCTGGCCGCCGGAAGGCTCCGAAGCTCAACGCTAGTTCAGCCCATAGCTGTAACAGCTCGGTTCTGATTAATTTTTAACACATACTGTCAGCCAAGAAGATGTGACAAACACATCTTGGAAAGAGATTTCAGGAGGAGACCTGAAGACCTAAGGCATCACAGAAGCATGAGATAGCAGGAAAGGTGAGAGAGCAACAACAGCGGGAAATGGAACAAGCAAGCGGGAGGCCGACACTTCTCCGCGTCAGTGGGGTTCCTGGGTCGTCCTGGAGCAGGACGAAGAGGCGACCAGGAAAGCTCAGAGAAAAACAGTGGGGTTTGAGTTCCATCCAGGGAAGGAGGTGACTTACCTCCACATTTCTTACTGCTCTGGGAGAGTCAGTTTGGACTCAAGAGGCAAGGGTTTGCCGGGGCACACAGCAGCAGGGCTGCACGCTCCCCACCTCCTTGCATTTACTGGCAGAGCACAACGCCCGCACCACTCTGTTTGCTTTGCAAGTAGAATCAGAGTAACTAACAAATCAGAGCTAAACCAGAAACCGAAGCAGCAAGTTGGGTTTCTAAGTCCTGAAAACAGCAGCGGTGGATCCCATTGCCCACGAGTGAAGGAGTCAGGCTGCAGTACTCAACAGCCAGAAATGCATTTCCATTGGCATTACCAGCGGTACTTTTTGTTGTTGTTGTTGCTATTTGTTTATTAAATACATACTAGCAATCCTGAATCTGTTAGCAACTATAAAAGGTTTCCTGTTTCAGCGGAGGCCAAGAGTTTGGGGAGCTGATGAACCCTCCTGCTTTAAGACACAGTCCAATCTTTAAATAATTAGGAGTGCGGACTAGACGGGGAAGCAAGAACCCAAACCATCTCTTGGTGCCTGCTATCACCCCAGCTGTTAGCTGCAGGTTTTCTTGTGTCCAGTAAGGTGGCTGTGGCCACTGGCAGAGCTCAAACCCCAAACTAAGCAACCAGCAACACATTCGTTCCTTTATCCTCAATATCCACTCGCGAGGTTTCTTTGTCCTAACAAGAAGATTGGATTTGCATGGTCTGAGAAACAAACGCAAAAAAAAAAGTGTCTTGGTGTCTTGTCTTTCAAGTGACTAGGAACAGCATCTGTTCCACATCCTAAGTGAAGCAACGTTTCCGACTGCACCACCATCAAAATCAAGCAGCCGTAACTAAGGCCAACCACCCAACCCCAGGAACTCCAGCAAGTATGGATGAGGCAGGCTTTATTTTTTAATTTTTGATTCTGAGGAAACCTTGCCCTCCCCTGGCTGGTCACCTGTGTACACTTGCAGCTTCACTAATACACTAGGAATGGCAAGGCAAGACACATATTTGGCCAAGCTGAACATCCATGTAAGAAACTAATTTCTGCCCTGCCTAATAACGGGGAGCTGTTGTTCCCCCCCACCTTCCGTACTTGGCTCTGTACTTTTACCAGTCAGAAGCTGGCTGTAGGAATTCCAGTAGCGATTGGTAAAGCAGACACAGAAGGGCTCAGCAGGCAGCACTGTTTGTTTCTCCATGGGAAACCTCAGCCCAAGTGAGCAACTCCCGCAGCCGGTGCGAGCGGCGCATGGAGGTGGCACACCTGGCTCCAACAGGAAATTGGAAAGCTGAGATTTTCCTCTGGGCAAATTCATCCGCCCCCAACCCAGGGCTTTGCAGATATTCCACAAACAGGAAAAAAGGGGAAAAATTTAAATAGCAAAACCATATACGCTACTTCAATGCAAAGCGTAACCGTTCCAACATGTAGCTGTGTGCTGCTGCAGCCCAGGGGCGAGACCTTTAATCACTGCGAGTTCTTGTGGATTCAGCCACGGCTCCGGGAGATCTGGGCAGAGCCGCGTCAGCCACCAGCACAACCCTGGCTGCAGGGGCACAACCCCACTTCTGCCAAATTCACCAGGGAACGCAGTGCGTGGTTTGTGCTGCCTCCATGCTTTCGCGCCCGGTGGAGGACGGCAGGTAAGAGCTGGCCAGCACCAAGCGAGGTCCAAGAGTTCTGAAGGAAATTACACTCTGAGGAAGCCTGTAGCAAACCAGCACTCAGCACCCCGTGCCTGAAACCCGAAAAAGCTGACCTCGGTGTGCTGGCTGCACAGGTCCTGCCCGGCCGCCACCTCCCTGTCCAAGGAGCGCCATCCCCGTGCGCCTCGGCACAGGGCGCGCTGCGGGACACCAACAGCAGCCAGAAAACAAAATCATGGGAGGCAGACGTCTGGCAGCACTTCCATCAGCGTTGCAGGAGGATGTAACAACGGACAAAATCCGTAAGTCCTCATTTGGCTTATTCATCCAGTTCTTATTGTTCTGTACCCTGGACCATCTTTCTTTTACCTCTGAAGCATCCACAGGTTAATTTCAAACACACGTTCTTCAACATTTCTGTGTCTTTCCATGTTTTTTGCATGTTACTTACCACCTTTTCCTTCCCTTCCACTTCAGTCTTCCCTTCCTCTCTGTTCACTTCAGTTTAACACAAACATTTGTCTTCATCCTTGTGAAGATGCCGGTGAAATTCACATGGTGAGCAACCTTCAGATACTCACAGGTAACATCGTGCAGAACTTACCTGGGAGCACAGCAGCATTCGTGGAGCAACAGCTAAAGCACATGGAACAGGTGATTCCTCCCAGACACGGTAAATCCACATCTGGCAGCCCCTGCAGGCCTCCCCTTCCCAGCCCCGGTGTTTGGTACAGTAACTTTCGCCCTGTTCCAACCTCAAGGTCCAAAACGATTGCTGAAGTAGCAAGAATCTCATGAATGTAAATATTTGCTCAGGGTTACGTTACCAAGAGAGAATTTCTGCTCAGAGCCTGCAAGCTCGAAAAGAAAGAATAAGGAGGGGCCAAGAGTTTAGAAAAACTAGGGCCAGTGTTAAATTCCTTCATTATAGTCAGACACCTGCCTGCTTTTCAGAAGTCTAAAATAAACAGGAGAAACCTGACATCCAAGGGATATTGAGATGTCTCCCTGCCTTCCCCAAAAATACTGGGACTACCGGGCTCTTTGGACTTCTGGAAATCAGATTTTTTAATATGAATGCTGGCAGCCTCCAAAACTCCGCTACGGCTTGCCGGTGCGATGTGTACAGATCTGCACGCACAAACTGAACCCAAACGCTCCGTCCAAAGGATGTAGCTTGGGTTTCCAGTAACAGGCTGACGTCTAACCGGAGTCCAAAGTCTCCAGGTTTTAGCCTTACACATTAATTAACCAGATCAATAAGTACCATAAAGTAGCAGCAGAGGAGCTGCGCTGAAAGCTGTGGCTCTGTGTATTTCAGCCACAGAATACGCAAAATGCTTCCAGAGAGAAAACCAGCAAATAAAACGCAAGATTCGTTCATTCAGAATAGCTTAAAAATGTTCTCTACCTGAATCTTCATTAAGCCAAAGACTCCAGAATGGATTAAATCAATCTACAAAGAAAGGAATTCTACTGGAAGAATTACATTTCAAAAAGCAAAGCTGCAGCACTGTAACACACAGTTTCAACCATACAACTATTTTTGTCCACGCTGAAATCCACGAGGGCCTGAAATGTTTAACAGTTCCCTGCCTCTCACGGCCGTTTCCTGTGGTCTGCTCCATCCCTCTCTGTTAACGCCTTCAGGATTCTGTCATCCAAGGAAATGCCTTTTCCTACTACTAATAACAGACTTGAAGGCCATGAATCGTACATTATTCCATTCACTGCCTGATGACAGCTTCTTACTCAATGTCAAGAGCTCGCTTCAGAGCAGCGATCAATACTTTTTTTGAGTGTACTGCGCAAGCCTGTGCCACCTGAAAACTTCGAAATGGCTCTTCTTGCCTTTAACAACTCTGAGCACTCAGGAAAGTCACCGGCGTCTTTAAAAGACACAAAAGCTGTGCCAGTGCTTGACGGATTTCAAGGCAACAAAGCTCCTTCCCTAGGCTATCAGTGCCCAGCACAACTGCGGAGTGGGACCCAGCGGGGGCTGACCGGCCTCCCGGGAATGCCGTGTGACAACAAACCACAACTTCCCAGCTCGTGTCACGGGAAAAGCAATCTGCTCTGAGCATACAGAGAGATACTCGTGACAGAGTCCCTGAAGGCAGCGTGGCCCCAGGGCAGGTACCTAGGCTCTGTGAATGGAGCTTCTGGAGGTGCTGAGTTGACCAAACCACCTCTCGGAGCACCCTAAGGGCCACAGAGGGAATCCTGGGGAAGACAGCTGAGGTTATCCTTTGTAGAACTCCTCCTCTCCCAGCCTTCCTGCCCAGTTGTCCCAGTCCACGCGCTCCATCACCCGCGCACTGTCCCATTCCCGGGTCTTCAGCCTGGCACAACCACCGAGCGCAGCCCCGAGAACAAGGAAGTGGCTAACACCAACAAACCCGCGCATTTTGCACAGAGACCAGAACAGTAACAGAAGGCAGTGACACGAGAAGAAAAAGCAGGAAGAAAAGCGCTTGGCGAGGCAGTGGCCAGGGACCACAGAAGCAACGTGCTGTGAATAATGCCATTACCGAGAAGCCGGGCCGCAGCAGCACACGCTGGGTATTTCTCATAGTGACTGCTGCCAGAAAAAGCAACGTCCGTGCCAGTGCACGAATGGAGATGAGCATCAGCCTGTCCCTCTAGTGCTGCAGGAGAGGACATCCGTTACCATTTCTCCTTTGTGCTGGCTGGTACAGCGTCCCTGGCAACGCGAGACAGCCAACACGCAGCGCCTCAGAACCAGAAACTCCCGATACCAAGCACAGTAAAGTGCAGAACCACTTACTGAGAAAGAAAACGCAAAGACTCGTCAAGTTTTAAGACACCGCAACGAGCACAACGCAAACGTGGTGATACTAAACCTCTCTTAGGAGATGGCTGGGGAACAGGAGGGGGAACAGGACGGAGGGGGAAAAAGTTCCCCTGCAAGCACTTCCCCGCGTACCTCCACGATTGTCACACCAACAAAGGCCTTCTCAGGTTTCACTACTCATAACCTCCAAACCAGCCGGAGTTTCTTGCCGTGACTGCGTTCTCTGGAGCGTAGAGTCACGGGGAGGCGAAGCTGATCTGCAGGACATCCATCCCCAATTTCACGGCGGGTTTCCACGCTGGGGGTCTGGGGCGCCGTGCCCGGAGGCTGGGGGCAGCCAGGCACAGTGCTCACCGCCGGGACGGGCAGGGGGGCACGAAAATCTGCCTCTTCTTCCGAGAGCCAGAGGCCAGCAGGCAGCGAGGCTCGACAGCTGCCCCCCACCGAAGGAACCAGCTGAGGAGCTCAAACGCCTCCCTCACTTGTTCCTCAGTTCGCTTGATCTCGGGCTATCTCAAATTCTCTGTGTTCCCACATCTGAAAACGTGACGTTGATTTTTTCCTTCAAGGGAGCTTTCAGCTAGTTCGGAGGGTTTGGAAGAGGAGAGATATTTGCGAATGGCATCAATATTCATCACGATGCGATGACTGGAAGCCAGGGTCTCTCAAGTGAAACATCCATTTTCACATTAAAATTTGGTAACGCCAACAAAAACAAATACCGCAGTAGTTATTACCACTTTTAATCTGCAACACCATTTATTCCACTCCGACAAGTCAACGTTCACGTGGCCAACAGCTCAAAGCCCCAACACAATATCTGTATTCAGCCCTGGGAACTTGAAAGATTTGTTACTGATTTTTTACCTGCCACCTCTTTTAAATAGTTTTAAACTGAGTTTTCAGTATTTAATAAAAGAAAAATACTGAAATTTTTAACCAAACAGCTTGGAGAAGCAAATGAAGCTTACTCAAAGGCATTTTACAAGTTGACGGCTGCTTTAGTAGGAACCAGTTTACAGTCAGAGAGGAAGCAAAGCATCAGTGGCATCATGGTTACATCCATACTTGCCGTCCTCTCAGATCTCACACGGACTACTGGGCACGCTAACCAGAGGAACACCTGCATCAGTGTGACTGGAGTCTGATAACCTTAACAAGACACCTAAAACAAAAGTAGGTACAAACAACTTGAAAGCAATACACTGATTATCACTGAGTAAGGGTGGTAGAAGCAGATCAACCTCAGCCAGGAACAAGAACGTTCACCCCGCGCCCACCAAACCCGCTCAATGGTTCGTGCAGGACAAAGCTGCTCCTAAGGACTGCCTTAAGGACGACAGTTGCTGAAAACGAGTGGAAAACGCACAGATTTTAGACAGGCTTTCAGAGGGCAGCAGTCCCCAAACCACACCATCCCATGCAGCTGGCATGGGAGCAAGGCTTCCTCCAGAACAAACACCTAACAACTTAACCATTGAGCGTGCAGCATAAAAATCTAGCGTTGCTTAGGGGGGAAAGTCACAGAGCCCATCTTGAAAATATCACAATGCAAAGAATGTGCAAGGGAAAAATCATCACCTTGGATTCCGACTTCCCCTGCCTTTCCTCCCGGAGCCCCAGCGTCTCAGCAACCTGTTCACATTGCTACTGGCCTCAGACGCTCTTCCTCCTTTGTCAGCACACTACAGAAGCTCATCCCACACAAGAGGCCACAAGGATTTTCATTGCTCTCTGTTGATTTCATCATTTGCACTGGTATGAACATCCTTTCCTCCATCTCTGAGCCACTTCAAGACCAAACAAGCTTTCAAGTCCCAAACTCTTTGCACGTTATTGCCTCGAGTGACGTGGTACAGGGGGCATCCACAAGAGTTTTCCAGGTCAGTAGTTCCTGTGGCACTCCCAGACCACGCTGGATCTCCTTAAGGAAAGGGTAGCCTACTACCGTCCCCTATCTTTCTTTCTCATCTCTGTGGAAGATGCCTTAAGGCTCTCCTGTCTTACATATCTATAGAGACAGAGTTCCTCTGAGAACACGCGGTCCTAGATTCATCTTCAGCGGCTGTTCTAGACACGCATTTAAATGCCAGCAGCTGCACTGAAGGGTACTCCACTTCCAGCCCCCTTCAGGAACGATGCGAGCAGGACACATTCGATCAAAGCCCCAGGAGCAAGGCTGGCATCTACAGATGTGAGTTAGCTCATCAGGCTCTAGGTGCTGTAACTTGGCAAACAGAAATAACTCCCCCACTGAGGACAACCACAGCTAACAAAGCTACATATTCATGCATACGGTGGGGTATTTAGAGCACCTGCCTACCAGTGGCTGACCTGGGAGCCTCGGCTCCTTCTGTAACGCACGGAGAGAGGCTGCTAACACAGGTATCCCTGGTCACCTCGAGCAGGCTCACACCCACGCAGCAGGACCGTCTCCACACTTAGCGTACCGAAGTACCCGAGTAGCCCAGGAGATGCCAGCAGTCAGACTGTCTGAACAGCCCTGAAGCCAGGGCAGATGGCAAATCTCAGCAGGTCTGCAACCCACCATAATCTTTCTTGGGTTGATCCAGCCTTTACCTGCCCAAGAAGTAGGGCAGGAGAGAAACTGTATTTTTAAAACACAAGGATTTATTTCTTCAAAAGAAGGAACTCATTTCAAATCAAGTTTATTTTTATCATTTTTCTCTAGCTTTATTAAGCTAAGGAGATACACGAACGAACCCAGTTTGCTTATTTCGACTTCATAAACACAGTTCTGCTAGCTTGAATACCATCTGTATAAGTAAAGCATTCTAATTCCTAATGGTGTGAAAGCTGGCTTACTAGTACAAAGATACATCTTAAAGAATGCAAAAAAATACTTCTATCCATGTATTCGTCACCATATGTATTCCATTTACATGCTGTACGCTTCTCCGCGTGCACAACAAACCCAGTTCTGGCCATTAACAATTGCCAACAGTCCCTTTCACTCGGTGCTGCTGCGCTTCAGGCACTGCACGAAGCGGTGAGCCCACGGTTCTGTTAAGTTGTAGAGCCATTTTCCTTTGTGCTGAAATTCCCTACAGCTCGCACAGGAACCAAGGTAGAACGTATCCCTTTAACACAGTTTAACCACTCTTAATGCTTGGAATGGAAAATGTGACTTAGGTACTGGGGTTTAAAAAACAGCTACAACGTATGTATGCAGCCAATTTTCTAAATGTGAATCTCCTAAGTTTTTTTAGGCTTTATTTTTTTGCATGAGAACGTAGAGCTTACCAGAGACAGCCAGCTAAATGCAACAGACCATTATGGCCCAGAGGTTTCCAATTTGCAACCAGAAATGGTTTACATTATAACTACTAACAGCTCCAAAAGGTATTTAAAAAGGAGAGAGGGGAGAAAAAACTTGGCATTTCTCGAGTGCCTAAATATGGATTGGCAGGAAACAAATTCGATCTGTGCCGTTAATAATAGCCTTACCAAAATAAGTGTTTAACAGAACTGGTTTTATGTGGTTTTCGGAGACCTAAAAATATCCTTGCACAGCTCAGGACCGCATTTGCGGACCGAGGGACGAGGCTCCGGGGCCCGCCGCCAGCCGCCCGCCCCGGGGCACCCCAAGAAAAGCGGCCGGAGCCCGGCGGCGGCGCTCCCGGCCCGGGGGCCTCCCGCCAGGGTCTCGCCCCGCTGCGGAGGGGTTTGAGCTGGGAACGGGCGTGCTGCTGGAGAAGGAGGAGGAAAAAAAAAGAGAGGGAGAAGGCGAAAGAAAGAAGTTCCACGCCGCCCCGCCGGCCCGAGCCCCGCCGAGGACCCAGCGGGCGGGCGCGGAGCGGAGCCCGCACGGAGCACCCCGCGGGGGGCCCGGCCCGGCCCGGGGTCGCAGCCTTACCCTCCGGCTCCATCTGCTCCCGCCGCCGCCGCGCTCCGGCGCTCCCCGAGCCGCTGCGAGTCGGGCCGGGCTGCGCGGTTACAAAGGCGGCCGCCGGGCGAGGGGGGTGGGTTTCCTCTCCCTCCCACTGCAGCTGCATCGCGCCATGAGGCGCCGCCAGCGGGACGAGGCGCCCCCGAAGGCGGCGGAGGCGGGAGGGGCTCCCGCCGCCCGCCTCGGCACGGCCCGGCCCAGGCGGGGAGGGATCGCCCGGCCGGCGCGGCGCTTCTCGCCTGCAGGCCGCGGCGGGGCGGCGAAGCCCCCCTACGCCTCCCCGGCCCCCGCCCCGTCCCTCACGGCCCGGCCGGCGGCGGCTGAGGGGAAGGGAGCGCCCCGGGGCCGGGGGCCGGCGCTGCCGGGCTCCGGTCTCGTCAGAGGAGCGCGGTGGCCGCCTCCCGGAGGCTCGGCTGCCGCCCGGGACCGCGGGCCGCCCCCTTGATGGTTTTATGCATCTTGAAGCGGCCCAGGGCAAAGCCCTGCCGCCCCGTTGTTTGGAATGAAGCATAGGATCACGGAATCATTAAGGCTGGAAAAGACCCCCAAGATCATCTGGTCCAACCATCCCCCTACCACCAATGTCACCCACTAAACCATGTCCCTAAGTGCCATGTCCAAGCTTTCCTTGAACACCCTCAGGAACGGGGACGCCACCACCTCCCTGGGCAACCCGTCCCAACGCCTGACTGCTCTTTCTGAGAAGAAATGCGTCCTCATTTCCAACCTGAACCTCCCCTAGGCCATTCCCTCTGGTCCTATCACTGGGTATCTGCGAGAAGAGGCCGACCCCCAGCTCCCCACACCTTCCTTTCAGGTAGTTGTAGAGAGCAGTAAGGTCTCCCTGAGCCTCCTCCAGACTAACAACCCCAATTCCCTCAGCCGCTCCTCAGCTTCACAAGGCTCGCAGCTCCCACACCAGCTGTTGCCATCAGTGCCAAAAGCTCTTTGTGCAGCTGCCGAGGGCGCCTATTGGGCATGGGGCAGGGTCAAGCTGAAAGCATCTGTCCTAGGGCTTTGGTGGCTCCCCAAACTGCTGCCCTTTCCCTTACATCCTGGGTGGAAAGCAAAGGGAATATGAGCCCTGTTGTGCAGTCTCCTCAGACAACCAAATGCTGCTCACCTCCCAGAAAGCCACACCAAACCATAAGTCGTTTTAGAGCTTCTTGAAAAGGCAGACCAGGACTGACTCTGTGCCTTTGTCAGGGAGAAGAATGTGCCAGGAACCAAAGGGTGATGCTGTCCTTCACAGGCAACGGGGCATTAATGCTGTGCTGACGAAGCATCAGTCGTGGTCAGAGCGGCCTTTCTGCAGAGGGTGTGCTACAGCCACGCTAAAACCCTGTCACCTGATGAGGCGCATGTTTAAAGGACAGCTTTCTGAGAGGTAAGATCTTCAACCACTCATTGCAAGGACTGAATAATACCAAGCAAAACAACCAATTTAAGCTTAAAAATGCACGTCAAACAATCCGTCTGCAAAAGAACAGAAAATGAGGAAAATGTCTTCCCAAAGCCATTTACCCTTAGGAAAAAATGCAAAACAGTAAATTCGGAAATTAACTATATTAGGCTTTAGTCTATTTTTTATTACCTAGTCTTTGCTCCTTATCTTTTCCCTGAAACAACTAACTAGCCGTGATGTAGGCCCCATCACGGAAGTATGGTTTCGAGTAAATTTAATATTGTGGTGGAGCAGAAGAACATTATTGTAATTAAATTCATAAAATGGATCTCTTTGGACTAATTATTCCCAAATAAAAAGACTAGCTGTTCTAGAGCACATCCAAGAACAAGGTCCAGTTAAACCAGCCTATGGAGGCCTGAAGGAGATTTATCAGTAAGGAGCCAGCCTGGATTTCTTGATGTTTCTTTTGAAATCACATCTGTAACATTCAAGACCAGCCTCAAAGCATTAATATATGAATTTAACATACTACCAGCCCCTTCCTGTACATGAAATTAGTCCTGTCCTTTAGGACAATGAGACAGATCCTCTCTGAAGTACTTTCATCAGAGCAGATCACAGCTTACCAGTTGTTGTTACATGGGTATCAGATAGGACTGATGCTCAGCAGCAAAAACAGGCTTAAAAATTGTTGGAAATTATCCAGGTTCTTTGCTCTAAACGAAATGAAGTCCTTACTATAATGCATAAAGCTAAGACAAATAAGTGTTTATTTGAGGCATATATTTAGGTATAGCACCATTACAGCAAATAACCATCATTCTTTAATAAAATGATTGTTTTTTTCCATCCGCTTCTTGCGCCAGCCTATCCAACATTTTGGTTTCATTGTTTCTTTCAGACAATTAGAGCATTTTTCATTGTAGGTACTCTCAGCGTTTATGGTCTGGGCACGGGCAGTATTTAATTTGCATCTCTGACCAGAACCTGTTGAATTCAATGAGCAATTCTGGAGGGAGTTTACAATTTAAGTAAACATTAAGTTGTGGCCATTACTTTTGGCCAACCAAGATTGTAACAAAGGGCCAGTGTAAGTTTCTTCAAATCTAAGAATAAGCTATTTCTTCAACCAAGGTAAGTAATTTGGAGTCAGAGAGCAATTTCAGTAGAGAAGCAACAAATAAAAGAAGTACTCTTTTTTGCAACTCTGCTAAGAAGTTGAAGGAATAAAAGCTACTGAGAAGATCGGCTGAAAAAGCAAAAAGCAAAACTGCTACAGAATTGGTTTTGTAACGGGAAGGGACACTTCCTCTGAATATGGTGTAGCTGCTTTACTTTTCCCCCTGAATTGAGGGGAACCCAGTCATCTAAAAGTGTGGGGAACAAAGCCTGGGGTTGTGCTTTGGGGCACGGTTTGAGTAAAAGCACAGCACTCAACCTTTTGCGGAGTTGCAAGCTGTAGATCCATATCCAGCTATGCTAAGCCTTTCCTCCTAGCATGACTATCAGAGGCACCCTAGCTATTTCCCTTCGGTCTCTCATGAAGGAAGTCATAATAGGAACAAGTCCCTCTTGTCAACATTTCTGCCATTTCTGCTGTTCTCAGGCTTAATCTCAAAGAAGTCAAAGCCTCTATTAAACAGAACAGAAACTGATTAGTAATCTTCTGTATTGAACTGGATCTTGCTGAGCACCATAAGGTCTTAGTTTTATTAAATCTTATTTGCAAATGCAAATTGCACTTTGTACCCAGTACGATATACTTCTTCCTCTTAGCTTTGAAGCGTTGGGCAATAACCATTGCATATTGCCTTTAGCATGGGATACTTTCTATTGTTTTCAAACCCTTAATGTCTAGTGCAAAAGGGTCAATAAATGCCACACGAGTAAAGTTCATGCAAATACTCATTCCTTCCTCCCTTCAAAAAGAAGAAAGCTGACTATCACAATGAATTAACATTCTTTTACAAGAGGAATGCTTTCAGCACAAATTGATTCTTCCTGATGGTAGGCTTTGGCGTTAAATAGGGATTCCCCTTGCATGTCCAGGAAAGATATATGTTGAGGGCAAAAATAACCTCTCATACATGTAATCAGACATTGGGCACGAAGAAGCTAAGGCGTTGCAAATAGATGGTTTTATCCGACATGCTTTTCATGTAAGAGGTTCATGTTGTGTTCTCTTCCGGCTGATGTAATCCTCGGGGTGACCCTCATGTGCTTTTGCCATCATATGACACTACTGAATACACAGAGTTCCTTTGTGTAGAGTCCTTATTTATAACTCTCAGAATTTTGATCAGAGCTTTTTTTTTTTTCAGACTACTTTTCATTTGAAGATGATTTGGAGATTGCATAAATGCTCAAAAGACATGTTACATTACTCTCCTCATGAATCTGAAACGGAGCCCTTTCAATTACAGAGAAAGAAGTACTGCTTCATTTCTCATTCACAATGAGATAAAATCAGCAACTGCAATAAGAATGTAAAATTTATGGCAGCAACGAAAACAATCCTGCTGCTTTCACTTTAAATCTACAAAAAAAAGCAAGAAAAAAAAAAGATTCGTCAAAGGTAGCTTTCAAGGGAAAATATTTTTCAGATGAAGCCCACTGAGGTGGGGTGGTTTTGTGTGTGTGGTTTTTTTCTTTCTTAATGATACCTTATGCAGAAACAAGTTTCTTCCATACCCACCAACGCCAGTTACCAGAGCAGCCAGGAATCCAGAAGGAGGGGGGAAAAAAAAAGAAGAGAGCAATAGAGAGAAAAAATATGGAAGTGAATATGAGAGTAAAGTAGTGCTCCACTCAGGACACAAGTCTGGTGGCAGCTTCTGCGCTCCGGCATGAAATTTCTGTCGCAGAGTGGAATACTCAGTACTCAATTCCTCCTTCATAAAGGACTTGAACAGAAATATCGACTGGGGGCTGTATTCCTTAACACCGCGGCATTTCAAATCCTGAACCTTCTAATCTCAGCGGTATTCTTTATATTACCGGTCTGACAGTTTTTTCCTATAAAGCGATTCAGATACTCTTAAGGTAATATGCAGCAAAGTTATCTGGATGCTTTAAAAGCAAAAGTTCTTATCACAGACAAGCAGTCATCACAGTGTGTCACCTTCTCTTTCAGAGCCTGACTTTCACAACAAAAAAAATGTTGTTCTTGGATTCCCCAAGGAAGCCAACAGAGCTATTCGTCTTTTAAATGCTGGGCTGGGAAAAACAATAATCCTGCTGCCCTTACTTGTCATTGACCTACAAGAGTGCTGGATCCACTTGCTTTGCTCCTCTCATTTCTTCAGCGTCTGTGGTATAAAACAAGGGTAGTACACGAGATTGTAAGTGGACTCCTAATGTCCTGACCTGAGAAGTTACACTTAGGCTGCAGCTGTCCACACGCACAGGAGATGATGAGAATGAGGAGGATTTTACTGACCTTGTTAGCTACGAGTCAATGTGTGGCGGGCAGCAGGCTCTTGGTCTCTTAGAGAGGTCTCTGTTAGCTAGCCACAACCAGAATACCGAAGGTAAACTGAAGACAGAACGCTGCAGTATTGCAGGAACCTCTGTGCATATATTAGGTTCTGTTTACTGAGGTTTTGCATTTATATTTTTAGACTAGGGAAAGCTGTAGACCTGTCAGACGTATATTCATCTGCAGAATTAGGGATGAACTCAGTGACCCAGAGGGTCCTTTCAGTCCCGCGTTTGTAATTGATTTTGTATCACATTATAAATTAAATGGGGAGTTAAAGCTTGTCACCATTTGATTAAACATTTCCAAACAACACTGACTTCTGTACTGCCCTCAAGAACAAGATATGCTTTATGAATGGAGTCATCTGACATGGCACTGATACACTGAGGGTGATATTTTTCAAAAGCAATGTCTTTCAGGAACATAAACTCCATTGCTCAAAGGGAAAAGGACAGCCGTACATACCTAAATGCTCTTAACTTTGAGCAGGCTTTAGATGAAGTACTTTTAGAAATTATGAGTTAGGTACTAAATAACCTGAAGGGCATTGCAGATTTTTACCCCAAATCTTCAGTAACCTAAAATCAGCCAAACTGAGCCTGTCAGTTTGTTGTACTGATTAGTTGGTACTGAAACTGTGTAACAGAAAGGGAAATACTGCTTTCTGGACATTAAATTCGAAATTTACTCCAGCTTTGGCTGGAAAGAGCCTAGAATTGTTGACTTTTAAGACAAGCCACAATGGTCCATCAGACAATAAGTCTTAGCTTTGAAACAGGAAGAGAGAATTACAGCACTTGATTCTTGTTATCCTGGTCACTGTTAATCTGTGTTCAGAAACAAGCACTGATTTACTCTGAGTTTTGGTAAAGACATTCTCAAAATGTTACTCCAAGTACGCCAATAATGGCGTAAGTATTTTTCTGACTTAGGGGTGACCCTGCAAATAAGTTAAAGCCAAAATACTTAGAACTTCTTTACTCTGAAAAAAAATCATCAGAATGGTTAGTGTAATATTTACGGAATCTATTACTAAATCATTCAGAATAGAAACATAATTAATTTTAAAATAGATTGTCTTTGACCCGTCACGTAACTAATAACAAGGACTCACACAACAACATTCCTCAGTCATCAGTTGTAAAAGTTTCAAACCAGCCATTGTCAATTGCTCTTCTCATGGTCCCTGTGCTATCACGATCTCGATGAATGCACACGTCTTACTCCTGCCGCCCTTACAGCTGCATCTTAACATCGTGATTATTGCCGCTCTGCCCTGCTCCTAATTGGGCTTGGCTAAGTCATACAGCAGAGGGGGAGAAAAAACTCTACGACAGTTCATGCCCTACAATGATGCAAGCATTTTCTGTCTCATAAGACCTTGTGCAGAATCTGTCCTGATTTATTAAACGTTCACCTCCCATCTCCAACAGGTCAGGTGGCCAGCCCTTCCAAAGAACTTACTGGGTAGCCTGAATCAGCATCATCATTTTATTTGACCTCTTCAAAAACACTTTGTAAAATCTCACAACTTATACAAAGCCCAAACTTCCTTGAAAGCTAGAAACTTTTATTTCTAGATCTTTGTCTACTGAACTGTATGGTAGATGTCATTTTTGTCTTGTGTGTACAGTGTGGATATACTTAACAGACGGAGATGTTAGGCTTTTCGTGATACCTAGATGTTCATACGTGTCACTGGAGTGAGAAAAGACAGGCTTTAAGTAGCACGGTCTTCGGTAGGAATCTGTTTGTGGGGATTGAATACTGACTATTGTGCGACGTGACTTTACTCAGGAGGGAAAAAAATACAGAATTGAAAATATGAACTGCAGACCCAAGAATGGAGTTTCATTAAATGGCTGAGAAACGTCAAGTCTTTCCTGGAGAGCTATTATCCCTTAACTGTTGATTAAATTATAAAATTACTTACTACTTTTGATGTAGTAAGTCCATCTCCTGCTGGGAAGTGACACCAGTTTTAGCAGATATGCCACACAAGCTACCTACCACGCTTTCCACACACGACAACAATGCTTCATGAGCCAATGAAACTAGCATTTTAATTTCAGTCCTTAGAATTCTGTCACCTAGGCCTCAACTCACCTAACTTTTTTTGTCTTCCCATTGTTATAATGTGAAGAGTAAACACCGAGCAATGTGTCTCAAAATCAGTTTTCTCCACCATGGGAGACAAAGGAACAGAAGACATGATGTGTGCGGATCCTTTGTGCAAAAGAGAGGACTCTTTCTCCACCTCTTTGAAGACTGAAAGGTCTTCAAAGGTGGTAGAGTTACTGGAAATCATTAAATTGAGGTCCTTCTTATGTGTTTATCAGATTTCCTTGAAAAGTGCTCAGGGCCAATTTTTCCCTGTATCTGTATGGTCACCCGTATCCTACCACAGTTCAGTAGCACTGATGCGTCCTCTTTTTCTTGCCTTCGTACCTTAGTGCTCCCCACTGAAGCCTAGGTTTTCCTTCAGTCTTATCACAGACATGGGCTGTTTGGCACCAGGGTGATTTTTCCCAGATGGTAAAAGAATCTTACAGAATTTTTCACTTCTGTGAGGAATGAGAGTAACCAGAAAGGTCCATCAAGAATTCGGGTCCAGCGCAGACTAGTGATCAGCCAGACCCACCTTTCTTCGCAGCTTTTCAGATCAGTTGATCACATTGTGACCAGACACTGGAACTTCCTGCAGTCAAATGAAAGAAGGGAAAAAGGTATCTATAACTAGGGAAATTGCTATTGAAGACATAAGTAGGAGACAAAACCAAAGCACAATGACATAACTTAAGGAAAGCTCGTGTATCTTTGAAAGATGCAGCGCATGGGACGGCCCTGAGCTGACAGATACATCTTTACCACAATATTGAAGCAAGCTAGAACAGAGGCAGCAACAAACATCCAACGAGGAGATCAAAGGTGCAGGAATGCAGGAATCCTCCATTGCTTTTTAATAGGAAGTAGCCTGGGGGTGGCAGGGAGCCCAGAGTACTTCTCCCATCAGCTTTAAATCTTTTCCTGATTAATTGCAAAGCAGGAGCAGATTCCTTGTTGGGAAGAACATTGGTTCTCTGACTCAAAAATAGTGGGAGAACCCAAACAGCGATGGCATGACAGGGAAGAGAGCCAAAGCACGACAGCTTCTATAAACTTGCACATTTAATTTTCTTCTGTCTGCCATGCATGTGTGGCCTTGCTATCCGTTAGGTGACAAGATTTATGACTTCAATAGTTCTAACTTTGTTTCTTTCTGAACAACGGGACTCAATATTTGCTGGAAGAGTGTCTGCAGCGCTTGCCTAGCCTCCTACCTTTCACAAAGCCCCTGCACAGACTGGCAATGCTGGTACGTGGCGAGCTGAAATGCACAGAAGTGTTCACTTGTTTGCAGCTGCCTCCCCGAAGCTGGCCACAGTCAGCTGTACTCACCCGCGATGAGCCCCTGGCCGTGCTGTATTGAAACCAGTGCTATCAAGTGCTTACGGACAAAGTGGGAAATCCAAGCTGAGCTTTTGCCGGTCGACAACCTCTGCATCATGCCTGCTGGCCTAACGTGCAGGGGGCAACACAGCGCGGGCTGGCCCACGACCCGTTCCTGTTGGGCACCCAACTTAGCAGGCAGGGCAGGTTCCTGGCCACGGCGGGTCCAGCACGAGCCCCAGACAGTGGATACATGGCACAGCGCTCAAGAACCAAGCTGGGATACCAGAGGGACTGAAAGGAGAAAAAGTCTCTCAGAACTTGTGGTTCCATTTATTGTCTCTCGTGATTCTCAGGGTAATCAGTCGCAGCAATGGTAACCATTCATAAAGCTTTACGGCCCAAACCTGCCAAACTCGTCAGAGGAGCAAGAAATACGTTCGAGATGAGCTGTGAAAAGCCCCGGGGAACGCCGGCAAAGCCGAAGAGGAAGGAAGGGAAGGGGCGGGAGGAGGCAGAATTCCTGAGCCCCGAGCCAGAGCTCCCAGCGCGCCCACCCCGCGGCACGAGCGCGAGGCGCGGCGCTGCCCCCTGGCGGCGCTGCCCCCTAACGGCGCTGCCCCCTAACGGCGCTGCCCCCTGGCGCCCCTGCGCCCGCCTCCGACATCTCGCGAGAGCCCGGGCGTGGCGGGCGGAGCCCCGCTCGCGCCCGGTAGCGGACGGCGTTCCGTCACGCGGGGCTGCCCGCTGCATCCAGAGCGGGTTTTACAGTGCTCGCTGCTGGAATGTAAGAGTTAATGAGACTGAAACAACCCTTTACAAGACTGCAGAAAAGCCAAGAGAAGGAAAGAACAATTAGGACAGCCCGTCTTTTCCCAGCAAGCTTCACTGAGCTTACTCACGGTTTTCCTTTTAAAATAGTGCCGTGTTCTGTAGCCAAGACCTCAAAATCACTGGCACTAAA
Organism: Nettapus auritus; assembly: GCA_011076525.1. Taxonomy (NCBI): domain Eukaryota; kingdom Metazoa; phylum Chordata; class Aves; order Anseriformes; family Anatidae; genus Nettapus; species Nettapus auritus. Next base: position 2,053,209 of record CM021776.1, on the reverse strand, counting down.
TTAAACGCTGACATTTGGACTTTATGTTCATTTTTGTTGTTACTGGTTTTGCTCTGTACTGGTACGTGGAAGAGAATTCTTGGAAAGATGGAAACAAGATTTATCTGCCATACTAGGTCCCTCCACCCCCATTCTGTTAGAGCACAGCTAATGGTGTTTTACAGCACTGAGATTACAAAGAGACGTTCCAAACATTTAGCAATTCTTTAATTAACAGCACAAGGGGCTGAGCTGGAAATTTGGCACTTAGAGCACAAATGGCACAAAGAAAAACAGCAGGTCTTCAATGGCGGCCAGACTTGGTAGAGTATGTGACTGAACAGGCCCCTTCACCTTGGCCAGATCCTCCAGCCACCGTGTAAAATCTGCACCATCAGACCAGTTTAAATCATCTGCCCGAATGTATGCTTTGATATGCTGGGCACTGGGAATAAAAAACATGGCCATCAAAGGGCAAAGAACAAGCGATCCTGCCAAGTTCTCAACAGACAGGTGGACTGGCTGGCAGGTCTTGCACTCTTGTTTTTCCTCTACTCTCTTCAAGCTCTTACACCAGTTTTAGACTGTCCAGTATATTCTGCTACACGTAGCTTTATTTTGGGTCAGGAGCCCTAGCAGTCCATAACCACAAAAACACTGATTTTTTGGTTGTTCCTTTGTTTTTAAGTAAACATAGCACTGCTGTAAGGTACCACTACAGCAGACTTACAACAGCATCTGCACTTGCACCACATTTTAGCTGTGTGCACTGAATGCAGCCTGAAGGAAGGACAAAAGTTGCAAAGCTGTTGCAGAGATGGCGGGCCCCGAATGAGAAAGGCAGAGCTGGGCACTCTGTTGTTATCGCGGTAATTGGTATGAATATCATGGGTATGAATATTAAATCCTAAAATGCTCAGGGACTGACCAACCCATCACCCGTACCCATCTTGTGGCTCTCTATGGCCCTGTCCAGCTTTTCTGCCTGCCTAATTGCCCTTCTTTCTGTAGTCTCACGTGCCTTTTCCTAGCCCTATGGCTAATCCATGTGCTAGCTCTTCCCTTTAAGATGGAGAAGGGCACACAGTCTGTACTACCAGACTGCAATAATTCGCCAGCTGCTTTTTTGGAATTGAGTTGTTCCTAGGCTTTGTGCCAGAAATGGCTGCCCACAGCAGCTCCAGCTGCTCCAAGTTGCTTCAACAGCCCATCCTCATCCATTGTTGCCATTTTTTCCTTGCTGCGTCCGTCGTATTCTTGAATCCCTCCCTCTCTTTTGTCATGTTTTATCTGCCTCATGCTTACACTTTTCCCCACTTTCTCATTTCTCCTCCTGCCACCTCTCCTCCTCCCTGTGCCCACAGAAACACTACAGTCTGTCTGCAGAGAGGTATTTGGGACAGGAACAGTGGCTGCTTTTGCCTCTGTGAAAGCAACATGCCTTCTGAAACAGCACTGCTGGGAACTGGCCTTCAGAGGAACGGGAGTAGCAGCAGTGACAATTTTGCCACCTACAAATGGCACAGAGACAGAATAAGAAATATTCATTGCCCATTTGCTAGGGGATGCTACGTCAGGTGTCTCAGAAGAGTCCTGAGCTCCACAGACGGGATGAAGCAGCAAAAGTGAGAGTCTCACCTGGCTCCTCTGGAGAGAGCCTTTCAGATGAAAATGAAGGGTCTAACCCGCCTCAGAAAGGGAATCAGAAAAGATCACAATGATTGAGATGAGAAAGGCATGCATTCTTACCGTCACTCCCACTGCCCAAACAGCTTGAGACTAAATAGAAAGACAGAACACAAACATCATTTCTAGATCTGAGCCCTTGCCTGGGCTGTAATTCTAGTTCTGCTGTCAATAATAGAAGGGGGTTGTAAACATTGCCAAGATCCTAACTCTGAGGAGTTGATGAACTCTAACTGAGTTGATGAAAGACACTTCAGCTGCTGCATAATGGAGCTCTTAGAAGAAATATTCTCAGCTATTCCACACCCTCATTGTTCTGATTAAAGGCTGAACAAGCTTTAAGCAGATGGTATTTGCAGAAAATAAACATTCCAATTGGAAACATATATATATATATATATCCCTTTGTTATTTAAAGGAGAGGAAATATGCCTAGGCTTCATCCATGTAGCTCCAAGGAAAAAAGGTAGAAAATCAAAAGACGCAAACTTTTTCTTTCTGTACTTTTTAGAATTGTTCCTAAAAAGAGCAGCTTAAGAAGATCTCGAATCCTGAAGTCAGCTCCCAGGGATAAAAATTCAGGCATGTGGTTTCATTGGCAGCCCCTAGGAAGAAGTAATTCACAGGTGCCTAGGAGGTGCCACCTCACCTGGCAAAGTCAACTTCAGTTCCTCCACCTCTGGTGACTCGACCAGCAGCATAACCAGGTGCCAGCCATGGTGAACTGCCCTGTGAAACAGCCCGCAGGTCTTATGCGGTAAGGCGGCTTTGTTCCTCCCACCTCACTGTGTCTGACAATTGCACTCCATCCTGGATCTGCCCAGTTACCCCAATCAGATCTTCAGCTTAAAGCGTTGGGAATCAGGAAAGAAAGAGTAACCCCCAACTTTTTGCCCACAGACCTGAAGCACGACAAACCTCAGGCATGTCAGGCTGTAGCGGAGGGCAGCTAGCAGTGCTAAACCAGCCAGTAGCTGCAGCTGAGTGTGCAGGTGACCTTCACTAACTCCAGGTTCCTAGGCTCTGGCTGTTGTAGTCACGCTTGAGCTCTCTGCTGTTTGACTCGAGTATTTGCACTAGTCAGCAAGACTTGCCTTCCCTCCCTAAGCATGAAGAGCATGCATGGACTGGGGATAGCTGATCGCTAGGAATTCTGTCTCTGGAGAAAGACAAAACCACAAAGAATTTGCTTTTACAAAACCTAAATTTATTTTTGAGAGCCGTTACTAAATAACCACACAAATATGAGCTAAAAATCAATTAATTCTTTCCTCATCTGAATAAGGCACAAGTTCAGGCTATTCTTTAGATACTTAAAAACCTCGTCCCAAAGCTGTCAATAGGCTAGGCTCATCGGTCTTCTCCCTGAGAGATCTGTCCTCTAAATGGAGAGATACTAATGCCCATCCCTAAGACTTCGATAATTGGCTGAATAAAGACTCATTGTTCATTTGGAGATAACAGGAAGCTAAAGTTCTGCTGCTGGATCAACTTCTTTACTCTTTATCCCTTAGTAAAGCCTTGAGCTACATTAATTTGAATTCTAGGGTAGAAGTAATACAGGAAAATAAGACCAATAACATGTGAGATAAGTAGAAGCTGCCTGTTTACTTGATATAATTTAGAATAAGGATACAAACCGTCACGGTTAGGAATCGTCTCATCACCTGAAAGGGGAAAATATTTTTCATTATGAAATTGCCAAATTGCTTTAACTTTGCTTTCAGTTAGCATGCACCTGAATACTGGGATACTGTTTGAATCTGAAGTTGCTGTTTAAATATAAATAAAAAAGGAGCAATGTTTCAAGCAGAAGATAAAGAAGATAAATTCTCTTTTTAATGTCAATCAATAATGCAACAGCAAGCGCTGAAATAAACTTTCCTTCTCTCCCTAAACTTAAATGTGGGGGTCTGGAACTCCTCGCGTGCATTACAGTTTGAAATGCAGAAATAATCAGTTTGGAAAAATGCCAGAAAATATTTACTTAGACTAATGGATTCTGCAAACACTAGCAAGAAATTATGTAAAAATAATCTGCTCTTTTAAAGTGTATGACCTCTTTAAAACTGTACACTGAATCTTCAATTTTAAAGTTTCCCATCTCTTGAGCATGTTACGGTATTTTAGCATAAAACATATAACCCAGATGACCACCTGCTGGCATTTAAAAAAAATCAGTTGCTTTAAAAATAAAGAAATTAAGTTGGTCAAAATTCTTGGAATAAGAAGAGAACTGTGCAGGCACATTTGTGGCCTTCACAGCTTGTCCTTCTGTCCAGACACTTGATCCAGTGAAAAGCCACCGCACCTGTGGGTTCTGCCCATAAAAACACGTCCAGCTTAGTTAGCCAGCTCTGGACTCTTTCTTATTAAGCTGGTGGAAACCTGGGTGAGTGCATTGGTCACTTACTTAAGCCCAGCTTAAATTCACTTAAACTAAATGTAGCTAACTCAAGTCTACTTCTGGATTTATCCTTAATCAGTAGGTAGTGCATTTATGTAACATGTACTAAATCATTGCATAAATATATCGATATATATATGTAAAATTCTAGTTAAATATCAGTATATGCATGCACATATATTAGGTTTTAACTACCTTTTTTTCCAGCATAACGTAGAAATTAGCTTTCATTACACTGCTCCAATCTCTCCAACTTGCATTTTATTAGCATATTTCTGAATTAACTATCTACAACCAGATCCAGCATCTTTATTTTATTATTTATTTATGTATTTATTAACACTTAAAGGACCTAAGGCTTGTCATCTTAGAGGCACTTCACTTGACAATTGTCAAATCTGCTGGCTGAAGAGCCGCATGTCCCAGCACCACAGGGCTGGGTAAGGTAAGGCTGAGTGATGCAGACTCAAGGTACGAGATCAGGCCTCAGATTACCTTGGAGACCCACGTGCAGCATCCAAGGGAAGAAAGCCCACCGTGCAGCTGCGGTAGCTCCTTCCTGTGGAAATTTGCCTTGGCAAAGAGGAGCAGCAATCCCCGTCCTTCACTGGGAAAGGCCAGCAAAGCTCTTGGAAAAAACACTAAGGAGTAAGATGAAGACATCTTGAGTAGTTTGTATGAGGGTTTTTCCCAACAACCACTAATGAATGTTTGCTTGAAGCTTTTATACATAAATGCTAGCTGCTGTGCTAATTTTTAGCTCACGAACAGATCTGTATTTTTCATTGTTTTAATTAAGTCCTTGGGCTGCAAAAATATTTACCTGGTGCTGTAGCTCAATCTACATCATCAGCCTTTAAAAAACACAAAAATGTTAATATTTTTATGAAATTGTAACCTTTGTAAACACTTGTAACTGAATTTCACCATCCTAGTTACCTGGGGACTTGCAGGCTTTCTTATCTTTTGGCATCTAAGTACTTCCAAAAATCTGTCCTGTTTCTCCTCTGAGAAGTTAGTGGCTTTTTTCAAGCCCTACTTGCAAGAAACAAGTGATCCTACTGAATTACTGCTTCTGTGGCAAGCAGGGGTGTTACACTAGCTGGTAGATTCCTTCCCCTAAAACTAAATACAGCAACATCTGCAGCCTGGAATGCAGCTCGGGTCCCACCCTCCCCGCTCAGCGTAACTGACATTCCCCTGCAGGCACTGTATTTCTGCTACACAGAAAACAAAGGAATTGATCTTTTTAACATACAGTCGTTTGCTAAGTGAGCTTTTAAGCTAAATATTCTCCCTCCCTTTCGCTATTTTCCTACTAAAGCATTTTGAATCACACTGCTTTAGTGCTTAACAATTCTAAACAGGTCTCCTTGTTTTTCTGTCGTTGTGTGGATGTGTTGACGTTCCTCCCTTGTATCGAACTGCAGACAAAGCTCCCATTATAGCTAATGTAAAGCTACATGATAAGGCCAAGTGTCCTAGCAAACATGCCCTGCTAGTTAAATGCACACAATTCAACGAGCTTTTTCAAGGTTTGACGAGAAATTGTTATGCCACTCACAAGTTATAAATGACTTGGATTAGCTGGTGTAATAAAACCAACTGCTACCAGGTATATTAACGATCACCAGAATGGTTCTAAGAATCCTACCTGGGGAAAGCGCGATTTACATAGCATAAAATCGTATGTAACATGCCTGCAAGTCAGTATCAATTAATTGATCCAGGAATATCCTTCCATACATATGGAAAACTTCAGCGTCACCCCTCGGACTTAAAACAAAGGGGGGTTGTTTGTTAATTCTAGTGGCTGAACGTTTTCTTACCATGTTTTGAAGAACATATGAGCAATTAATATGCGATTTCAGGAACATGTGTCACCACCACTACCCAAAGCATGAGTCTTACCTTCACCACGCTGGTGACAATGTGTGACCCCTTCCTGTACCGGTACAAGCGTTTGCATGGCCATTCAGTGGAACAGATTAAACTGGTCTGATCCAGGCCACAACCAATCCAGGAAAGACTCACGAAACAGCACAGAGGATGATGCTGTACAAATATGAGCATAAAGAATTAATTTTCAAGTTCTACAGCAAACAGTCTTAAGTTTCCAGTTTCTCTCAGGTAAAAGTATTTATTTATCCCCACACTGAGAACAGATTAGGAAGACTGACCAATTCATGTGGTGCTTTCTAAAACAAAACCAAAATGAAACAAAAAAACCACAAGCAGAAAACGTGATTCCTTTTCTCTTTTATTGATACTGCCGATGTGACTACCTTTACGCAGGCAGATTGCTTTCCTACATTAAACACTTTTTGTATTAATTTGGAAGTAACATTTTGCCCTCTATGTCTCCTAAGGTTATCCAATTAACACACAGCCATACTTTTAAGAATCAGTTTCCACATTTTTCTCTTTAACATATTTTTCCATATCTGTGTAAAGGTTATTTGGCAAGAATACATGCATAGGACATTAAATGGAGACCAATCCACCACTAAAAGGTAATGCACAAAGAACATAATACAGTACTTCGACATCATTTCAAATAAATACCCACATACAAATGTAGTAATTTTAAATGCAACAATATTTCTTATGAATCAATACTGTAACAGAAAATGGAAATATTAAGTCCCCACATCTAGGAATAATAATGTTTGTGTTTTTTTTCCAGCAAACAGAAATCTTTTCCCACTGTCAATATTATTTCAATTTGTACTTTTTTTGAGGAGGGGGAAGGCTCCCCCCCAGCAAGTACCAATTTAATCGATCACGTGAGCCTCAACAAACAGCACCAGAGGTAGGTACAGCTTGTTGATGCACTTCTGTTTCTGTTTCCTGAAATTACAATGATTAGATACAACATGCAAGAGAAGATATTAATGTTTTGTTGTTCACATTTGCAAACAATACTATGGTTAACTGCATCCACCACCATACAAAGCTAACATAACATCAGTATTCCCAATACGCTCTCTGTACTGTTACCACAAATGTGTTAATACATCTTGCTCATCTGTTCAACGTGAGTCCATTTGGTTCCCAAAGTGTGTTAGGTTTGTTTATTTTTCCCCCCTCTATTCCCCTGAATTTGCAAGGATTTGCATGATGAAATATCATTGACTAACAGAATTTTTTACAATTCCTTGAATATATAATCTCTATGATAGTAAGACTACCCATTAAAAATGTGCGAAGGGGGAGTTCACTTTGCACTTATTGCTCTACATCTTGACTAAATTCCAAAACAGCCATTCCATTTCTTCGTGTGTAGACCTAGCTATTCTAAGATTCTCCCTTAAAATGATTAAAGGCACTACTGGCGATAATTAACGACAGAAAGGCGCTGATATGTAACACCCTATCATTGACAACTTTAGAATTTTTCTTTCTAAATGTACCATAATTTGGCACAATAAAAATGAAAAAGTAACAAAACAATTCCAATTTGGAATTTAACTGGTACAGTTGTATAAAATTCTGTTAATCAATAATACTTCAACTTCCTAAAACCCAGGAATTCTGGAATTTATAGGTAATACTACTTACTTAATATTTTTCAAGTGCCTATTACTGTTTTCACCAGAGCAAAGTCAAGTTTTCTTCTTGTTACATTGAACTATTCCTAAGAATAATAATACAATATGAAAAAAACCCCAGAATTTGAATACCCTGGATTTCTTAATGAACATGGCAGTCAAAAAAAAAAATCGGTAATTTAAACATATAAAGCTTAACGTTTCATAATAAAAAAGCTGCTGAAGCACAGCACACACATAGTTTAGCAGAGCTCCTGTTGTTTTTTGTTGTTGTTGTTGAAACTCTTTTCTAAACACATCTAGAGCCAAAAAAAAATATCTCTGCCACATGCTGATGTAGAAATCAACAGTCACAAGCTGAAGTTGGAGAGAAACTATAAGCACAAACCACTGCATTTATATAAACTCTTCTACATACGGAATTAAAGAAGCTAAAGAAAAATATCAAAATATCAAAAGTGCACATGTTTAAGAATCAGATAAAAAATGAGCATCTGCAATGAAATAAGAAATTCCCCCCATCGGAACATTTCTAGTAGATCATAAACTAATATGGTGATCGTTACATTTGAAGTAGGTTTCTTCAGCACTTGTAAGTTTTCTTACTGCAGCAGCACTTATAGGTAAAGCTTGTTTGTTTTATAGCTCGAGATATAAAAGGAAAGTTTCAGGTAGTATATAGGAAAAGGTGTTCTCAAAAGTTAGGACCAGGTCAGTGGTTTGCATTCTTTGTGCAATGGGCTACCACTTTTAACCATAATGAAAGAGGCTAAGAAATGCCGTTGCACTGTTGGAAAGGCCTTCTCCATGGGCTATTCTACAGCTGAAAAATGGAAGAAAAACAAAGCATTAGAAAAAAATCAGTGTTTATTTCTCAAAGAACTGACAACTTAATACAATGTGCTGCACAAGCTCCATAGCGGGTTAGTTGGTTGAGGGTATCTGTTAGCTTACTAGGGTTGAAGCAGCAAATTTAGCTCAAAGATGCCTTCCAAGCTGATGGAAGAATGTTTTATGAGTTTAGCCTGGAAGCAATAGCTTTGCAGAAAGAAGGTTTCTTACAAGTACTGAATAAAGCTATGCTGTTCAAGCACAAGTTAACAGCAATGAATGTGCAAGAAACATTTTCAGTGAAGCTTTAGGTTGTCCAGAAGCATGCAGGTCAGTGTATCATGCAGGCCAATGCAAAGAGCAGTATCGTTCAGAACAGCCTGCTTGCAGAGGTAGGTGACGGCTTCAGAAATTTTCCATGCTTTAGCCCAACCCATTGAAAGTGATATGAAAGACTTACAGCAAACGTACGTTTTAAGAAATCGTTAATCAATAATTACAAGCCTCAATCTTAAATATAATCATCATCTAAAAATACAAACAGCAGGATCAAGTCACCTTACCACCATGGCTCATTTCTTTTTCATGACAGGTGCTAGAAGTTTAACCATAACCTTAGCAGGCTCAAGCAGCAGTAAGGTTTGTCTTTTGTTTTTAATTTATAGATCCACAGAAATGAACGAAGGTAGAAATGACTACTAAGACTATTGTGCTAATAGCAAAACTGTTCATTCTCGGAACTGAAAAGTGTGAGCCAAGACCAATAGTAATAGTCACTGCCTTGATAACATTGAAATCTTTCTATAAAGTTCCAGTTAATTTGAAAAAGCCTATCAATGCATTCAATTAGTTTCTCAAATTTACTTTTTTTCCCCATTAGTATTTAGTGAAAACACTGCCAGAGACACGGATGCGGTAAAAATGCATTAAAGCTCCCTGTCAGAGTGGAAGCAAAATTGTAACTGTTTCTACTGGAGCAAGGAAAGTTAGCACTCAAATGGCTGCTTTTACAAAGTATTTTTAAATTACACTTAATGCAGGAATGAGAAGAATAAAGGCCTTTTGGAAGATTGTGCAGCAAAAAAGAGAAAGCAGGATTGAAAATTGTTAAAAGATGTCTTGCTTCTAAAAATATCAAACCTGCTATTTAGCAATATTAAAGCTCAAATTCAGGAGAATTCAATGTTTTCTTAAAAAGTAATAACAGACGCACAGAGCCTATTTTCTGAGGCCAGAATTACTATTTATTTAAACTTCAAGCAATGCTGTTTGAGCAACATACTAGATTAAATCACTTGGGCTTCCCCCCCCCCTCAGTATCCTCAAATGCAATTCTGGCATTTGACTGAGGCATCCTCACGTTTCTCAGCTTTATAGCAAGGTTTCCACAATTCAATTTGAAGTCTCATTGTAGGAGTTCCTAAGTTCTTCCCCAACTTCTAACATCTGGGAAGCTAAAATCCCAAGTGGTTTCCCCTCTCTGGGAAAACAAGCTGTGCTCCTTATTACCTTATATTAGTACTGTGATATCTCCTGACTACTTATAGGCAGAGCGGCAATGCAGAGGAGACAAGCTGCTGATCATCTATAAGAAATGGTAGTGAGATGAGGCAGTACCACACCAGGAATATTAGAATGGCTTTATAAAACATCACTATCAAGCAGACAACTGTGCAGTCTCGCATTGCTTTTAAGTAATACTATAGGCATACAAAACTATCTGAAAGAGTACAAAATGAACAGGGCTTTACATTAAAATAAAGGTTGAGGCTAGGCACTTTAAAACTGTTTTAAAGGGAAAAAAAAGTGTGCCTTGTTGTGCTCCACAAATTTTCCACAATTTTAGAAACAACTTGTTCAATCTTTTCTCTTATATAGGCACCAATTATGAAGTACACTTTTATATTTTCAAACATATTGAAATTGAGTGGCTAAAAAGGCCTCTTAAAAGTTCAATAGCAGACAAAGGTTTGTTTGTCTTTAAGAATATTATGTATACTAAGCTACTTCATAAATATTAATTAACGGGTGATCTGCTCAGTTTCCTGTGCCTATAATGTAGAGCCCTGTGAAACGTGTTCTTGCATACTGAATGCCGTATCTTCTGTGTATTTTAAAAAATGATCAGAGCTCTGAAATACTATCCTGTTTAGATTAATACTGAAAGCTGAGAAAATGTGTTTTGTGACTGACAATACTAGACCATAGTCACATTAATTCTACACAGATAAGTTGTGTGGCTACAGTAATATATAAAACAGATTCTTTCCAAAGTGTTATGCTGCAAGGAGCAACAGGACACCATAAAGATCCTTTCAAGACATTGTATTTTTCCACAGCATAACTTCTTCAAGTAGAACTGTCTACCAGGTAGGCTCCCAATTCTCAGAATTTTAAGTTTTACACCAGATAGGGGTAAATATTACATATTTTTAATATAAATGTGCCACTTTCTTCTGGTTAACCCTCTGAAGCGAGGGAAGCAGGGTGTAAATAATGTAACCTACCATAATTTTTCCAGCTTTTATGGCCTGTAAAAGCTTTAGTATGCTGGTAAGTGGTGATATGACAGCAAGTTAATATCTGCCATAACAGGCAAATTAATTTTGGTTCCAGTTTCAAAGTGTTCTGAATTTTCAAGACATACTTCTCATCTTTACACTTGCTTTTTACCACACGTGCTTTTCACCACTACTTAAGCCACATTAGCAAGGGAAGTTTTCTGTTTGCTTCTGTCTGTGAAAGCATTTATTGAAGTCTGCTGCAACCCTGGAGAAAGGATCACATTTGTGCTACACAAACTACAATTAGTAACACCAGAGCATATCAGGTGTACTCTTAACACTTACCATAAACAGCAAAACTCATACATGTTAATTGTGGAAAAAGCTAATTCCTTTCCACCATTAACTTGTTAATTCCATCCCCGTACTTATGAATTACAGTTAAGACCACCATAATACAATTTGTATTACCTGGTTTAACAACTTACTAGTACAAGCCAACTCACTGCGACATTAGATAGTGGGGATTTACGCTGACAGTTACAGCATAAAATAAGATGCATAATATGATTTTTCTACACACCTTTCTAGTCACAATAGATTTTATATTTTTCACTACAAAACACCTGGTTATTAAGGACAGATCCTTCAGACCTGTCTCCGCAGGACCGAATATGACTTACACTAGGGTTACTGCTCTTGGCTTTGGAAGCAGATTTTGTGCGCACCCTTTTGGACTGCTCGTGGTCTAGCTCCAAATGCTCCAGACGCTGGGTCAGGGCCAGTTTCTGCTGGATAGCCATCCGAAGCAAGGAGTTCAGAGTCTTCTTCTCATCTTCAGCTGCTGCAAGCTGACGTTGCATTTCATCCAGCTGTGTGACATACTCGTCACATCTGCAACGAAATACATCAATTTTTAGCAATCCTGTTTCCATCTATAAAACATGAATCCCTTGTGTCCGGCAGGTATTAGCAAAGTCTGAAACTTTTGCAGTTGATTGCAGATACTTTGTTATTCAGTGTGTATGAATAACATAGAGGATATATGGGAACTTCAGCCAACCTGTACGAAGTCGCCGTTACTCTGTGGGGACCTTACAGTCCCACACTCAGCACTTACGATTAATAGCATCCCTGGATAATGACAGTATAGAACCTGGAATAAACTACTCCTGTCTAAAGATGAGTAAGATGTCCTACAGCTAACCTTCCTGCTGCAGAGAACAGGCAATGCAGTCACATTACTTCTGTCTCTAATTATGCAGAGCCTGCAGCAGCTCTAGCATGAGGCTGCAAGGAGTCAGAGGGGAACATTCGGGTCGGAGCGCTGTAAGACGGCCGTTCCTGAGACGGCGACTCACACCACGTGAAGAGCACCTGGATTTCATAGGTTGTTACATTACGCAGGGAGTCCGATAACAAATTTCCAGTGGTGACCGAACAGCATTGTTGTAATTGTACTTGAATCTACTCTGATTCCTGATGAAAAAAATAGTGCTTTATTACCTCTTTCTCTACAGCAAGTGGCTTTCATAGTAGTTTTTAACATCAAAATGAGTTTTGACACAATTAAAGAAAGGAGCTGGCTGTTATTAGAAACCCTGCAGGGAAGCCAAACGCACGCCTGCAGGTTGCTTCATCTACAGTCATTTTCAGTGAGCCTGGAAGCTACTTAACTTGCACAGTGCATCGTGAACCATGTAAAGAACACGTCTTTACTCACAGATGCACATATATCGCACATAGAAGACCGGTTACAAATATGAATGTTAATCTTTCTGCCCACAGGTACCAGCTGGAATTTACAATGGCCACATCTATAAAACACAACCTCTTCATAAAAGCCAAAATATACGCAGAGAAGTTCCTTCTAGTGAAATAACAGAAAAGCCCCTGAGTTTAAGGGACATTTACCATCATTAAGTAATATAAAGACAACAAGAAAAAAAAAACCACACTGAAGAAAACCACATTGGCATGCAGGTTCATCAGCTGCGCTTATACAATCACGTCCCCTCTTCTGTTCTCCCTGACTTCAAAGAGCAGAGCTAGGCCTATATCCCCAGCTGCATTTGCTTGGGCAGAGAACAAGGGAAAGGAACAGAACTTTATCTTGCAATACAAATTCACACCACCGCTCCTGAATCCTATCACTTGCTATTTTCTCTGCACAGTTAGATGGACTTTACGAGGCAAAACCAATCCGTGCACCTCAGTGAGTGGAAGCAGAAAGGAAGGCAGATTGGCACAGCCCGAGGAGGTCTGAGAAGAGGAAAATAATTTTTGCAGGCATAACAATCCTTTCTCCCCTCCTATGGAAGGCGGTGTCTGCTCCTTTGACTTCCACCAGAGAAGCATAATCAAAGCCAGCAAGGCACGAGCGGCACATTTCTTCACCCCCAATGCTACATTTAGAAAAAAAAATATATGGTGGAAAATAAAACAGTTGCAGTAAAGCAGAGTAGGGACTTCCCACGTGGTCTTGTGAATGTCCCTTAACCCTCTTCTCTAACCATTTCTGGTATTACCTGAACGTCTCCTGACCAGTTGTGCCAAACCTGACAGCAGGGACAAACAGTCGTCAGAGCCTAGAAGGCAGTGCAGTGGTCTGCACGTGAGCTCAGCTATAAATAAAACCATAATTTGACCCCAAATTCAAATGACCGTAGCAGTCGTTACCTCATCAAGCTTTCTGTAGGACAAAGGTTTATAACATCAATAGACTGTCGTTAGAAAATGAAGCATTCAGTATTTTGAATACCTGAATTCACTTCTTCCATACAACTCTGTGAAGGGGGTTCTTCCTTCCCATCCAGCCAAAAGGAAGTGTTATCAGCAGCTGCAATCGTTACTGTACCTGAATCTTTTGTACACGTGAGGGGATTTGGGAGAGGCAGGAACGCTAACTACCGTGACTGCAGACTGTCATGCACCCTGAACCTGTTTTCCTGATATCTGAAGTCAAATTAAATGACACAGCCTCAACACCAAATGTTATCCTGGTGCAGGCGTGGCTGCCCACGGTCAGAGGGACCACACACAACGCAAAACACAGCAACAGTTCCCTTGACAAAACCGGCGAAGGTTGAAACATTTGCTGAAGTGGATGCAGACACTGTGCCCAGGTGAGGTGGGATGTGCCCTACTTTCCTCCCTCCCGTTGTTCACCGACTCCCAGTTATATTTTCTCGACCCAAAAGTTAGCCTCCCTAAGCACCATCACACCATGTGGCTCTAACGCTGCTCTAGCTTACTGCAAAGCTGGCAGCAGAAGCCACAGCAGCACAACGTGCTACGTGGTATGTGTAGCAACGTTTTTGTTGCTCTGCAGACCTACCAGTACGATATCCTTTCTTTTCATGATCTCATTTGCTCATGCGCTTTCCAGCTGCAGACTCAATGTAAAACAATTAGAAGGTCAGAACACAAAGCCTCTTTGTTTTAAAAACACCTTCGAGAAAAATAATTGAGCTTTCATACTTTAAAGAAGAATATGAAATTAGCACATGCCTGTCGTGCATTTACATGTTCACATTTTTAAGTGGATATTAAACAGAATGCTTTGATGTTGCCAATTTGCTTAGTACAGGTAATTAACAGCAACAGACAAAGAGCTTAAGGAAACATCAACTAGATTTTTAAAAACAGTGCCAACTAAAACATCTACACAGAGGAAATAAATATTCTGGATGTTAGATATATGATGAGAAATAAAAATCAAAATCCCTAAAACTATCTGAAGCCAAATTACCATTGAAAATTTGAGTTGTCTCATTTTCAAAAGCTGCATACCACTCCTCTGACAAGTGCCAGCTGTGCCTTATTTCTACTGATTATTTTGTTTAAACTTCAGCACGTACTAAATTTGGTACCCTTTATAGCTAAATTCACTACTGAATCAAGATTTCTTCTGCAAGTAAGTGATGGAACCAATCACGCCTAGATATAATTATACTACTTCCCTCTCCTCTGCAATTAGTATGAGAACCGTAAGACAATTTCCAGGAAAGCAAGACCACAAGACAGAGCCGTGCCTGAAGCAGGCTTCCTGACAGAAGCATCGACTGCTTTAACTTCTACCTCAAGAGATTAAACTGTCAACCTACATAAGAAATTAGAACATGGGGGTTTAAACTCACTATTTTTCATTTTCATTTAAATCTAGGAAATGTATTAAGAAGAGAAGCAATTAAAATGACATGTAAATGAACAATGAGTGAGTTAACTGTAAGGGATAGTAGCCACCTGCTTTCAAACCAAATCTTTACATTAGAAGTTGTAATATTAAAAACAGAATTTTAACACCTTCTTCCCTTCCCCTCCGCCCCACCTGGAAAACCAGGTCCTCTACAAAGCGAGCAACCGTTTTATATTGCCAAAGGAGGAACACAAGAGGAGGAAAAGATTTACTGCCCGGCTATTTACCATTTGGATTTGCACGTCGAAGACTGAGGTGTAAGTAGCTATGGCATGAGCCATGAGCCACAGAGACAGAAAACAGAGGGCTGCCACTGCGCGCTGACAGCAGTACACAGCCGTGCCTTCTGCCGAGCCTCGCTGTTATCCCACCCGGTCTGCCTGAACTCAAAAGCTTTGCATATCCATAAAAACAAATATATTTGTTTCTAAAAAAAAAAAAGCCGAAGTAGAATTATCAGAAAGCTTAACCCTAGCATGCTTTGCTAATTTTTATTATTTTTTTAAAAGCATGCTCCAGGCAGGTAAGTTTGCCACATCCACTGGTCCCAGCTCAGCTGCACCATAATTCCTACAGATCCAACTGCAGGACCATAGCCCTCTGCCAGGTCAGCGTCCCAAAGACTTTTTGGGAAGCATACTCAGCTCATCTCCTACCTTAGTTTGCACAGCTGGGCTCGGTGCAGACCCAGACACCAGTAAAATAAAGGACAAATCCTGAAGAAGGCAGAAGAAAGCACACCTCGGAGTTAGACGGTTCAGGATCACAGCTAAGCAAGTACAACTACATCTACAGAAACTTGGGCCACTTGCTCATTTGCAATTTCTTCCTCGGTACCCTGCATTAAAAACTCACCTGAGCTGTATGTTTGAACCAAACAGACGCTGTGGCCTTTATTTATTTAAGTCTTTGGCATCTGCACTAAGAACAGAGAACAGTTTATAACCAGCTTTAGTTTTCTACGATGTTTAAAATCAGCCATGAGTAACCAATGTCCATTAGTAAGAGCTATTAAAGCAAGTAATCAAACCATAAAACTCTTGTAGTTTGAAGCATGTGGGAAGAACCATCTCCTGCACAGATCTGCGATCAGCCCCGCAGAGCCGGAGCCCGCAGCTGTTCTGCCCTTCCACTGCTAAAACTCCCAAGAACAGATGAAGCTTTTGCGGCAAACTCTCTCTCGGGGAATTCAAAAGATAACTACTATTTTTTTCTTAAAATGTATTTTAAAGGATAAAACTTACGATCCTATGCTGCTAGATTAGAAGTACTGTTTGAGCTATCACACAGGCAGGGCGTTTTTCCCAGCTCTTCACTGAAGGAGGGAGGCAAGTAAGGGGTGGAAGATTTAATCCTGAACTCTCCGCTCCTCTCAACCACTGAAGCTGTGTACATGCTTTGTTTTCCACATGCTAGGAGTGCTGACACTGCCTATTAACTGCCAAATGAAACCAAGACATGGTTATCTAAAAAAGACTACATGGCTACCTAAAAAAATTACAGATTGCAAGTAACTGCTGCTGTGGTAGTTTTCATGCAAAGCATTTTAAAGTAACCCACTTTACAATGTGATTAAAAACAAAGTGTTAGACAAGCTACGTGACAGAAGCTGGCGCTGTCTTTACTCCGAATATTCCTGCAGCACTGCCATTGTATCACAGGAAGATCTGCGCTTTGCTCTCCTGAACAGCAGGCATCAGCAGACTGCCAACACAGCACCAAGGCACGCGGGAATCGGTGCTTTGAGGAGTGTCTGGGAGAGGAGCGGGGCCTCAGCACTGCAAAGCAGGCGCAGGGGCTATCCACACGGAGCGCCTTCGCCACGGGCGGGTGTCCGTGTACCCAGCGCTACTCGCATTAGACATTTTAATTGCTAGGCACGCTTAGAGTCTAGAGCAGGCCCATTGGTGTTACAAACGTGACTATTTTGCATTTTTAGAATTCAGAATAGTTCTAAATATAAAGTTCATAAAAAGATTCTAAATATAAAGCTCATACAAAGGTCATCAAATCCAACTGCCTCACCACTTCAGGGCTACCCAAAAACTGAAGCGTATTATTAGGAGCACTATCCAAACGCCTCTTGAACACTGACAGGAGCGGGGCATCAGCCACAGCTATGTGCAAGACATTCCTCATGTCATCTTATAACTTGTCTGGACCATCGCCGAATGCCTCTGCCCTGCCTGATGTCTCCATACTTCCACAGGGGTGCCGGCACACATCTCTCTCCAGGTGTCACTCACCACCTGCAGCTGTAGCAGCAGGAGCAGGACACGCTCCGTTACTCCCGTCTGTGAATCCCATTCTGGAAATTTTCAAAGTCACATTTTCTGTGTCTGGTTCCTCTGAGAATTTATCCTACAGGATATTTTTAGACAAGCTGAATAATTCTACTGTGTAGAGTCCAGTGCGAAGACCCTTTAGCCATAATTCTCTAAGTCCTGTGGGGACAGCACTGTTCTTTGACAGAATTTAAGCTCCTTTATATTCCATCAGCCTTTAAATGTCCAAGGACACAAGATTACTTTCCCAAATACTTGGAAATTTGGAAAACCAGTCTGCCAGAGCTTATATGATACTGAACTGACATACATATTCATTTGAGACACTTTCCCTCCATTAATGAACAACAGCTACAGCCTAGTTTCTTTTTCACAGTCATGGATTTACTGCTCCTTCATCATAATCACCCCTCTGTAATTTTAATCGAATATTACATCCAGTACATTCTAAAGTTTGCCACTTGTCTCCCACCTCTGCTGACTTGTTGCAGAGTTTGTGTCTCTATTTACTGTTTATGAAACATGGGGACATTGCGATAACCATTAATTATATCTAGGCACATTTGTTCTTTACTTGCAAAAGCCTTTGGCTTCTGCTGGATTTCTTAATTACTGTTTTATCTTTATTTTAGAGGAATGAGAAATGCCTGTTCTTCTTATTATCTTTGCTTGTTCTCAGGCTCTGGAAAAGAAACGGAAAAAAAACGTAACAGCAAACTCGATAATCCTGTGTCTTTAATCACAGATGTGAAGATGGATCCTAAGTCACTTTTCAGAGCCAGTTTAAGTCTGTCAGGGTTTTTTAGGTCGAGTGCAACCCTGTGTGAATATAATTGTTTGGTTTCCTTGCCTGACCCTAAGCAAATAAACCAGCGAGGAACTCCATCCACCGCAAGACTTTGGCTGTAACCTATCACACACGAGGCACTTCTAAAGAGAAGAGCTGATGCTCTCTTCTCATAAAAGTCCATGTAGTACTTAACGTGCAAGTTAAAGAGTTGAGAAACTTGCAGGCTATATAGAAACAGAGAAAAATAGCAGAAAAATAACAGAAAAGAAAGGTGAAAAACATTTTGTACTTTCATTGTCTATGTTTTTTGACATTTTCTATAGATAGTGTCTTTTTTTTTAAAGTATGCTTACATAAATAAACTGGCAGATCAAACTCAAGGAAAAGACTACTAAAGACTATTAAAATAAGCTCTGCATTTCAAAATGCAAAATTGGATGAAAAGACAGCTTAAACACAGTCTAGGATTAACTTTCCTTAGTGCATTCTTTTCTTGGCTGTGAAGCAATGGTCAAACTGGCCGCGTGCTCTTTACTGAACCACTTCATCAACCATCCTTTAAGGACTTTTACCTGAAGTGATAGTTGATGAATCACCTGTGTACCTGTCCTTCATTTCCACTTGCAGTGTGTTCTGGAACTGGCAGACTTCAGGTGCTTACCAAACATCTGCAGAAACCTACTGTCATCTTACTCCCTCCTTCCTTGCTGAACACTTGAGCTAAGCCAGCCTCAAGCTTAAATTCCATGCTGCATTTTTTTCATCTGTTTAAATACACTATTTTTCGCCCCATAACCAATTTTAAGAAACCTGAGTTCTATTGCCCTTTGAAGTTTGAATGACAAATTGCTAACAGGCAACACAGAAGCCTATCTTGGTCTAAAAGACAAGGGAGCTGCTTCACTCCCACCCCAAATCAGGACATGTTCACTTCAAGTTCATTCAAAACACTCAGGAGAAGCTCTTTGTCTAGCAAAGAAAGGAATCACACTTTCTTCCCAGAGTATATTTGAGGAAGATTAACTGTTATCTCTAATTTGCTACTAAAACCCTCAAGTCCCCTCTTGCATTTAAGTAAGGCTTTACATAGTTCCATATTTAAAAAAATCAATTTTTTTAACCCTCATTTATCAGGTTAAGAAAAGTAATTCACTTGAAAATTTACCTTTTTTTTTTCATACGATGTTCCCATTAATACGAGTTCTTCTGTTTTAAATTCCTAAGTAAATACATTGAGAATCCCCCAAAACTGTAACCACAGCAGTGTATTTCGTATGATAAATCTTGAGAAACATGAGTTTGGGAAATACTCTTTCAAACAGCTCCTTCAACTGGTAAAGTGCGGGACCCAGATGGTATCCACAAAAGAGAAAAAGTACCACTTGGCAACTTGTAATAAAGCTGAACGCTGCGCCCTAATGAACATTCATCAGGCCTTCTTGTTTATTGACAGTTCGCACCACCCAAGCTGCCTGTTAGCAAGAGTAATCCTATTCAACAAAGTAAAATAAAAGAGGTGTTCAACTTCTCTTTGCGTTTGAAATGGAGAAGTGATTGCATCTTTCTTTCTGGTGAAGAGTTTACTGATAAACCACCAAAACGCTTGATTGTAATACAGTGACTGTAAAAGCTATTACAGTATAATTAAGCAGATGAATTTCATTTTCAGCTCTCCAGGGCAGATTTTATTCCAGCCCCTAGTGCTTTCAGTCCATTTGTACACACAACGGGGAGAGGTGTGTTGAGTAAGAAAATCGGGACTTTAACAGCACAGCTACTGAATATACTTCTCTACTACATTATGCATAACTTGATTTATTCCTTTGTGTGACAGCTTAATTTTAGGCTTCCAGCGTCATCTAGAATGCTGCAACAGTCTCTCAATAGCACCTTAACGCTGGAAGCTATTAATCTGTATTTTGTAAGTCTTCCTTTGTCTCCAGCCCCTGGTCTTACTGTATTTTTATTACTTATTAAAAATAGCTGGCAGTATCGTCAAATTAGTAGGATTATCCTGGTTTTAAAAGGAAATTAGGTCAGTTATTTTACTCCCGCCCAGTCTTCAACTCCCATGTATTGCTACAACTCTTGCATCCTACAAAATGGTCGGTTTCCTGTGGAAAAGACACGTGTGTGCAGAAGTCTGCTTCATCCCACACGGGAACCTAACACTGAAACAAGCGTGGTAGGCTAAAGCCCCATCACTTGGTACTAGACTCTGCTGATACAAACCTCTTGGTCAGAGCAGGAATGAGACCTAGGGCAGACTGTTCAGAGGCACTCCTTTAGCAGATTGTTGGTGATGGCAAAGAAATAAATTGGGCTGTTAATACTTCTGATATTTGTGGCACACCTAAAACCTGTCTGCAAAACAGTTTTTGATGTTCTCTTCACCCAAGCACGTAGGAATACTCCTTCCAAACCTTATCTGAAATGGGAACTTATAAGAAACAGCCACTCCGGAGAAGTGCACACAGCCAACCTTCAGGCTACTAACCATCTCTGACCAGAAATCAAGGAGGAAAGTGGTGACAGTGCCCTAGCTGCAGCAGTAGTCTTGAGAGCTGTTGAGGCTTCTGAAACATTGGGCACACAGCAAGAAGCAATTCTTCATGCTCCCTGCAACAGCTGCTGTCTCAGGCTAGATGCAAATCCAAGACCCAGCTGCGTACCTGCCATGCAGCGATCAGGAATACAAGTGCTCACAAGATGAAAGGCTCAGTGGACCAAGTCTCCGCTCATTCTGTCTCAGCTCCTTTGCTCCTGGCCCCTTATTTTTTCCCACTATAGTTACTATGTATAACATAAGTTCAGAAATGCTAATTGTTCATTAATAAAATTAAATAAAGAACCCCACACTAAATTCCTGTTTTGTAGCAATATACTATAGCCCTACCATTTTCCTCCCTCATCAATAAGAACACAGCAGACAAACACTGTAAGCAATGAAGACGGAAAGAGGCACCCTTACTGCATGGGCAGGGCAGCCTTGCTGCTTGCCGGCAGGGTGTTCGGCTGTTCCCCCCACCAGCAAGGAACGACATTTTCCAGAGTTCAGATTTTCTTTACCTTGTAGCAAACATTGCTCTCAGGGAAGAAAAGGTCGCAGCATCTTCTTTCAAAGCCTTCAGCTCATTTCGCAGCTTCATCATTGTCTCTGTAACCATCGCTTTCTCGTTTTCATACTTGCTTTTTAAGTTGGCAAGGGCCACCTCTGCAGTCTATTGTTTACCGAGAACAGAAAGGTAGTGGTTAATGGAATGCTTGACAAAGTTGTTATCTAGGAGATTTCAAATGGCCATTCCCATAATGAAATGTTTACTTAGTACTGGAATGTTAAACTTCTGTTCAACTTCTCTAGTAGAGTTTAAAAAAATTTCATCTTCGAGCACTGGAAATAGATGGGACATTTGGGGCTCCTACTACCATTAACCATGAAGCAGCAGCTGGGAAGTTACAGAATATACATTCAGTGGCACTTATCTCCAACTGCTAATAAAAATCAGACATTACATACTTCACAAAAAAAGTGTATTTACTATCTCTATTTACACACGTTAACCCTTAACTTGCATTTTGCCTATCTTACATTATGGTACATCATTATGCTAAAATACAAGTGAAAAAAGAAAACTGAAAGTAGGTATTTATTCCTTATAATTCAGATAGATTGAAGTTATCTCAAATAAAAACTTTCATGAGTATGTGACAACCAAAAGCCAGTTAAAGCCCCAGCATGCAGCTTCACGGGAGCACAACTTCGTGCCTGTGATGACACAGCCTGCCTCTACTCAGCCTTGTACCTTACAGGTATCAGGACGAAGAGTTTCACTGAGTTTAAGAAATGGCAGTATGTCCTCAAAGATGTCCTCTGTGCTTAATAACCTAATGATGACCCTGAGACTACAGCTATCACACCTGTAAGACCTGCTCACCTGTTTGTTGGCCTTCAGCACAGTTCTCAGAGTTGCTATCTGTTCTCTCTTGGTGCTCAGCAGGGACTTCAGCTTCAGGATTTCTTCCATGAGAGCTTCCTTGTCTTTGTCCACTACCGGCCCAAGTTCTTGCGTGGCAACTCGCTGCCTGGACAACTCAGTTGTTCTGTCCACAGCAGCTTGCAGGTGTTTGATCTGATCCCGGATGATTGCGATCAAGTTGTAAATGTTCATTGGTTCCTTCCGAGGATCTGACACAGGAGATGGCAGAGATGACACTGGAGATGGGCTGCTGTCACCGCTTCCGTTCTCTGCCTTTCCAAGCTCGATAGTTAACAGCCCCTTAGAAAGAAGAATAGGAGACCTCCTTCCCTTGGTCTCTGGACTACTGCGTCCTCCTTTACCTTCCTTGTAGTAATCCAGCATCACTCTGTTTGGAGTTTCATTGTTGCACATGCAGACATGGTGGTATAAGTTGGCCAGTTCCTCGCTGAAGGTGACCAGCTCATCTTGTGCCACACTGAGGCTGCCCTGTGTTTCCCCAGCAACATCACTGACTTTCTTCAGCTCCTTCTCCAGTTTGGCCACTTGTTCTCTATCATGCCTGCTGGATTTTTCTAAAAAGGCGATCTTCTCAGTGAGAGCTTGGCTCTCAGTTTCATATCTGCTCTTGTCTTCCTCATACTTCGACTCACATTCTTTGTATTTTGTCTTCAGATTTTTAAGTTCTTCTTTTAGGTCAGTAATCTCTGCCACAGCCACTTTGTATTTGCACTCCAGGATCTCTGGCCCATTGATGTCAACTTCATAATAATCTCCATCTTCATGGCTGTCCCGGTCCTTCTCGTTGTCGAGGGCAGACTGACGCTCCTTGCTGACCTGGAGCTTCTTCATTGCATTCAGGTTTTCGGTAAGCCTGCCAACTTTCTCATGCTGCTCTGAGAGGGCCCCTCGTGTGTTTTCCAGCTGTTTCTGAGACTCCTGTAGCGTCGTCAACAAATTCATCTTTTCTCTTTCCATCTGAAAGGCACGAACACAGACATCTTATATGAAGGAAACTGTTCCACTAAGTGGCTTTACTCTAAGAGACAGAAGCTTGGCCAAGGTGCATGTGGTTACAGAAACCTGATCACTTGTACATTACTGAAAAGGCTATTTCACATGTTCTAAACACAAAAATAAAACAAAACTGTTGCAAGCGGTGTTCCTTCACAAATCTTTCTCATTTCCACTCTAAAATGTGCATTTTCGGGCTTTTCTTCCATAGCTCATGGTCTCCTTGTAAAAAACAAAAACATTCAGCTGAAGATAAGCTAAAATTTACTGTTATCTTGCAAATTGTCAAGTAAATATAAGAAGACAAACAGTCTATGGTGGAAGCTCGGAGCTTCATTAAAATATTTTCTAAATTGGATTAAGTGAAAATTATCACATGGACACGGAAGACCTTGGACATAATGAAAATTTTCAAGTTTCTCCTCTGAAAGTAACCCATTTTTTCCACAAAGGCTTTTTATTAGAGCTCTCTTAAAAAAAAAAATAAAATCAAAAATTGACAAAATAACCCTAAAACATTTCTAGGCGACGTAAATATGTACTGTGTTTCAAGTTCTGCAATCTCCCAAAAGCGCATATGTAAAACAAAAATGCTTGACACCAATTAAAATTTTGTAATTTTAGAACTAAATATATAAACAAAACCACTATAGGTGTACAAACTCCTTCTGATGAAGGTGACTGGAATAACTATCCATTTTTGAACAAAGTACTTAATCCATTCATTAAATTTCTTCCTATGGGTGACACAACAAAGGGGACACAGACTATACTGCTTCCAACAGAACACGATCAACTAGATCTTCTTTGAATAAAAAATTATAAATAAAGAATAAACGTCTGGCAGTGTAGAATCTATAACAGCCTCAAATTCTAAAGCAATTAGAGATTTACAAGTTTAGATCATACTATATGGTCTATGTCCACTACTATACTATACTACTATACTACATCCACCTGAGACGCTGAAAAGACAAATTGCATCTGAAAAAACTCAAGCAGCTATTTAGAATTACGGTTATTTGGAAAACACATTTACCTGTACGAGCTGTTGTTTCAGCTTCTGGATTTCAGAAATGTTTAATTCACTCAGAAGATCTGAAACCAAACTTGGTGCTGGAGGGAAGCCTTCATTTTTCTTGGGCGTTGATGCATTATTCTTGCCATTGCTGAGTTTGCTGAGGCAATTTTGTTCAAATCCATTCATGATTTCATCGTTATTGGGCTCTGTGGCTTCATCGCTGAACTTCAGTCCATCCAACGAGATGTTCAGGTGACTGTTGTACATGGAGTCGTTGATGTTCATGTAGTGAGACAGCTCCTTACGAAGATTGTTCTTCTGCTCCCTCTCTGTCTTCAACGTCTCTAAGGCCTCCTCAAGCTGGCGTTCAGAGATCTCCTTCAGCCGAATGGCATCTTCCAGCTGGCTGTTGAGAAATTCTGTTTCTTCCTCAAGCCTTTTGATTTCATGTTTCAGACCTTCAAATTCCACCTGAAAATACACAAATAGGGGAAGAGAGTACTAATGAAAATGTCTGCCTGCAAGACACCAAGTAATTTTACTTCTGAATGTTTGACTTCATTGAATGTGGTGAGAAGGGAGTATTTTTTTCAGTTCCGAAGTCTAGTTTTTGCATTTTAACTGTAACCACTGCCTGCTTTCCTTCACTGAGACCATACAATAAAATTTCTAAGCAAAGCGTGGAATGAGCTGACCTACTCCAGCTTAATCAAGATAGCAGACATATGCAACATGTGATAGAGGCATGACAAAACAGGCTTTCCTAGCACATTATGCAAGCTCTTCTCGTGTTTGATTAACAAATTCCCCGACCAACCCTCCCACAGATTTCAGTCTCAACATTTCTCCAGCCCAGCATCTCAAAGCTACACTTCCGATTCTTTCTGCACTGCAGTTAGAACGTGCAACGGGGCTTAGAACTGTTGAGACACACCAATCTAACTCTGCTTTTATATATTCAAAAGAAGATGTTCTATTATTTCTGTCATCATAATTCCAGCACATCTTGAGAGGGCTACAACTCAGGCAGCTAAACAAGATTTTATGGCCTGCTTTAAGTTTATACCTCTAAGACTGCATTTTATTTTTTAACCTTTCTTGCACTGAAATTATGAACATGATTGTGAGCATTTTGAATTTATTGAAAAAACGCTTATAGAATACCCTTCCTTACCTTGAAAAAAGAAAACACGATAAATTATACATTCCTACTTTTCGCTAGCTATTAAGGGGATTTTAGGTGCCAATAGGCACAATAGTGCTGACCCACATCTAACTGAGAAAAAGAGGATCCAATCATGGTAATTCTGTTTGGCAACGTAAGCCTGGGAAAACTTGATGGATTCTTCTAGTCGTGCCAGTGGGATAATTAAGCTTAATGAAATTCATTGAGTAGGATTATGACAGGGTAGAAAATGAAATAATCCATCGCCATTGAATTAGCTCTTGGTTCTAAATACACCCACTGAGCTCAAATATTTAAGATTGCAGCATTTTTTCAAAGGTCCTAGAATACAATACCAGTAGTCAATAATTACTAGCAACTAACAAGATAGCATCTGCAGTTAAATTTGGCTCAACCCAGAACGACAGCATTCTTGACTATTGTTATTTTAGAATGTGAATGCAGAGACAGGAACTTTCATAGCCTGAAATTCACCAGACCACTACCTCTTCCAGTCTTCATACGTAGAGCTTAGCCCCTTTTCCCCTATCACACAACGAGAAAGTCCCCCAAGCGGTGTAATTAGACCAGGCATAGGCAGGTGAGAACAGGTTCAACCTGGAACCCTCTTTTGGGCACAGTGAGGCCAAAGTGATAAACACTGGCGAAGAGTTTCACCTGGAAACACATGAAGTACAAAGACCATGGCTAATCTAATTACCTCCACAAATGCTAACTGAGGGGAATTCTTGAGTTGCTCCAAAAACACAATTTTCTTTTCTAAGATTATGAACATGGCTGGAACTGTGCGCTGAAATGGGACTTTGAGAGATGAGGTCTGACAGTACAAAGTAGTTATTAACTACTGATACCATTCATGAAAGTAGCTAGAAGAGAGGATGGAGACCAGCCTGGAGAGGTAACACAAGCACTAAGTAGCAATATAAATACATGTTCAGAAATACACCCAGGTACAGACATGGTAAAAGAGGGTGGGTGGTGAATATTGCACAGGTTGAACCAAGTAACAAAGCAGAGTGGCAAAGTATTAATTAACTTCCAACAAAGACAAAGAAGGCAATGGAAGGACTTGGAGGTCAAAGTAGAAGCAATACAGCCCCATGACTGTGTAGGAGCAGTTGGAAAGGACTTGAACATTTTTGGGACAACTGTTGGTAATAAAATTCTGGAGTCTGTAGTCTCAATAGTAGCATACATTTGCAAAAGAAGTGGTTCGATGTTCAAAGAATGAGACGGGACCATGCTGTAACACAGGAATTAGCTAGTGCTATGAAAGCAATGCT
Organism: Nettapus auritus; assembly: GCA_011076525.1. Classification (NCBI taxonomy): domain Eukaryota; kingdom Metazoa; phylum Chordata; class Aves; order Anseriformes; family Anatidae; genus Nettapus; species Nettapus auritus. Next base: position 2,026,497 of record CM021776.1, on the reverse strand, counting down.
CACTATTTTGAAACACTTGCCTGGTTTTGCTTCAGGACAGACACTTGTTTCTGGAGACAGATGTTTTCTTCTTCCAGCTCTGTGTAGTCTTGCAGCAAACGGGCTTCTCGGAATTTATATTCCTTAATATCATCTCGCAGACGGGCCCTTTGGATCTCCACATTCTGATTGACCTGGAAAAAACAAACAAAGACCAAAGTGAGGGCAATTTGGTCAGCTACAATTAAATTTTGAAATTTCATCTTTCCTTTGTGCACTAATCAATTAGATTCTATTCAAACAGAACCTTCGCCCCAAATCAAATTACAGAAAATGAAGTCTTACACAATAACTAGATTTTGTTTTCTTGCTTCTCTTACAAATTCTTACTCCACTTTTGACAGTTAATGAGCAGGCAGGCAAATCAACATTCATACATTATGTCACTGACCATAAGCGACAGATGAAAGTTTACCCGACTGGAAGTCAATACCTGCCTCCACTAACACTTAAATGAGATGGGGCTTTTCATGAGAGAAAGAAAAAGATTCAGACGACTCCAGACACTCTTATTTGGGCTTGTATTTATTCCTGCTTTTCGTCAGACCTTTTCCTTATGCCTAGTGCAACTGTTTGGAAATATGTTCTAATGAATCCTTTTGGAGAGAGACATTGAGCTAAAGCTGAAATGAAGTCCAAGATTCCAGGCAGAAAGAAAGAACAACTGTGGTGAATTTCCAAGTGTTCCCTCTCCTCATCCCTAAGACTTACGCAATACCTCAAAAAAAAATTAAATTGTTGTTTTGAGATACAGGAGAAGGAAAGATCAGTAGATGGCATAGTGCGATCTTCAGACTATTCATGAATACACATGGATGCTTCTACACACTGAGCTGGGACGTACCCAGCTACGTGAATGGCTCGCTGTACTTACCTATGTGTGTTGTTCTTTTTTCAACCATCCGTTCGAGTCACATCTTTAAATATTTAAAGTGAAAAATGTTTCAAAACATTAGCAAAAATATCTTCAGAGGAAAAAGAGGCGACAGCTGCCCATAAAATAGTATCCAAATATGTTAGCAACCCTATCTGTCAAATGACAGAACTGTTTCCCAACCAGTTTCCACTCAAAACACATTCCTGTGGAAAGAGGCAGCCTATCTACCCAGCTATTTAGGTGACACTATCTTATTTCTGTTTTCATCTATGAAGCAGCATAGACAAAAAGGCTTCATCCTCGGGTACACAGACTCAGATTCCCTTAGTATTCGCTGTATTGTTAGAAACAAAAATGTCAGCAGCAATACCTACAAATGAATAAGGTAAGGTCTGAGTCCTCTTGTGAGTGTACAGCAGCAGTACAGAGAAATAATACACCATAGGTATCAACAGGCATGTACAGAGAGCTGAGAGATAAAGGACGTGGTTTTGGAGGGAGCAGACACCAAGACCTGCAGCTGGCACGTTCTGAACGCCAACTCAGAACTACCTGCAACTGTGAGAACTTAATGTAAAAGATAGCTGCCTCCCCTGACAGACACCAGCCTATATAAACTTGTCTGGCATTTTTAGCTGTGAAGAAGAAAGCACTGCTTCCCAGTGCACTGAGAACCAAAAATAAATATTAATCACTGAAACGAGACTCTGTGGTACAGTAATGCAGATGAAAAGTTGCTACACCCCATGTGCCATGCGAGCACCACTCTCCTCTGCTGGTTCCTAACTACAGCAACGCTGAGCCCAGAGTCAGAGCTCGGCGGATTCTCCCTGCCCTCCGTATGGATGGTTTTGGCTTTGAGGTTAGTGCAAGTTACTGCAAAGCCAAGCCTAGGCTAAGATGCATCTTGTGACTCCAGCTGGAAGCTACCTGGCAGATTCATTCAGCTACTAGCCAAAGTAAAAAAGCTGCAGTCTAATAAAACCTTTTAACCTATACCCTGGTTTTAGAACTGAAGCTCTGTAACTGTTATCCTGTTAATGCTGTTTCAGTAGCACTTTCATCCAAGAATCTAAAGAATACTTAAACGCTCCTGAAGTTTCAAAACACATTTCCCCAGTCAAGCACTGGCTCCATCTTTGCACAAACTCAGAGCTACGGGAACGACACACGGTCAAGCTGAAGGCTGCAGGCTGACACGAAGTCAGGTCCCAACTTCCTCCTATAAGGACTGCACCGAGACCCCTCACCTTCAGCAGAGAGCCTCCAGCCAGATAATCCACCTGTTTAACAGCTCAGACCACAAAAGACTCTTGCATCAGTCCAAGCTCCACACAAATTAGGAGCTCTTCCCTGCATTTCTCCCCATTTCCGAGTCAGAAACACAAGAGGAGACCTCCCACCGAGCTGCGGGGGCTTCTCTCCCCGCCTGCCCCCAGCCACCATTCAGGTTGCTTTGCTGCTGTTTGTCCACGGATGACCTGATCTTTGCAGAGGTCACCGCCTGGAAAAATCATGGAAGTCATTCTTTTTTTTTGGAGAAAGAAGGGTTTCTGTCCAATCCTGTCTATTTAATTCAGAGTAACACTAAGAGCTCATTATTTAATGTGAAAGTGTTGTCATGCTCCGTCTACCGCATTAAAAAAAACCCACTATTTCAGTGTGCACAGGAAGGGCAGATTTAAAAATAGCTCCTTTGTTTCCTGGCTGGAGAAGGAAGACATAACCCAGATTTATTGGCTGGTTAGCAAGTGGTACCTTCAGCTTGCTCTTAGCATTTTCCTGTCAGAGAGATGTGTGCGCTTGCAAGCTGCAAGGCTATAAATGGGCACCATGCTATTTCATACAAATGACCAAACGTCTTTGTGTGTGTGTGTGTGTGTGTGTGTGTGTGTGTGTGTGTGTGTGTGTGGAAAAGCCACTGCCTCCTTTCTCAAACAGATTTTTGTATTATCTCCACCCAAAACAGTATTCACGTATTTAGAGAGACACACGTACATTTCAGATGTTCTCACGGGAGTTGTCTTACGTGGCTGAAGTGCACAAAATGGTGAGCTGACCCACAGATGAGTTTGAACCAGAATCTTTCTGTGATTTTAGTATTTCTCAATGCTTCAGCACCTTAGAGGTTTCTTCCTTCCTCCTCTGCCCCAAATAACACCGAGGTTGGGAGAGAAGAGGGCGCTGGAAGACAAGGATGTGCTTGGCTGGGCTCTCAGCTATAGGGAAAGCCGCATCTCCACCCCAAGGAAATCACAGGGCATTTACAAAGCATCCTTACCACTGTGGGGAGCATCAATGGCCACAACACCCTGTTGAGCAATTGAGCAGTTGAGCTGCCTGACACAGCCCTCAAGTCCTTCACCCAGAGAATACTGGCCCTACGCAGAAGCCTCCCGTCCATCCTGTCCAGGAAAGCACAGAACACGAAGGCGACATTCTGGAGTGATTTCACCTAAGGCCACAGACCACTGTGACCCTGCTGCTAGAAAGTTTGTCTGAAGCATTTTTTTCCTCTCAGCTTTGCCTCAGAAGAGTCCTGAAAGGGGCGCCTTTTAGCAGCACAGGTGCTAGAAATACAGAGATTTCCTCAGCCACGAACAAAGGACTGGTTTGAATTGGCTCTGTCCAGGTATCAAAACCTAACTACTTCCCTTCACATCGCCCAAAGCCTGCTCCGTAGGCACCTGGTTTTCTGGTGCACCCTACGATATAACAACGTGTATCATCTAAGCATGAGAAGTAAATTTATTGCAAACAAATCTCAAGTAGCTGATTCCCCCCTGGGTTACGGTTATTGCACAGCTCTGGGCATCATTCAGCCTCCAGCAGCAGCCAGAGGCTGCTCTTGCAGGCGATGCTCTACCATCACTAGCCTGATGCTGGGTTGCACTTAACTCCACGAGCTCCTGAGGCTGTGGATGAGCTCAAGCTCCTTGCTGTAATAAACATGCTCACGTCTAGATTTACCTGTCATTATTATCATGAGTCAAAGCTTAGTTTGCCCAAACTTACTGCTAATTCTAGGATTAGATTCAAGGCTTTGTGCCATGAGTATTTCTAGATATGATCATTCCCTCGAGTTCTTCGTGGGAAGGGTTCACAAAAAAAGGATGCTACCCTTCTGGAAGAAACGCAGTGTAGTCAGAATGGATAACAACTCGCTTGTATTGTTGTTATGGGGAGAAGAAAACAATAAAACAATCTCTTAGTGATTTTATTAAATATCATAATGAAAATTGAGAATAATAATCCCTGGCCATTTATGTAACTCAGCACCTTCTTCGTCAGCAGCTTTTTGAAGGAGGCATTTCAATAAGTGCCCTTCTGAACATCGCTTTCATACTCACAGCTGTCATCCCAGAAGAGCCAACCTCAAAGCTACATCACCTACACCTCAAGTACCAATGGTGAAATTAAGAACTCAAGATCTGAACCACAGTGTGACCAGAGGCTGGGAGAAGCAGCTTTTCGGTACATAAGCCCTGGTGTGAAGAGAACATGCCAACAGCGTGAAGGCACCATGGCTGGGGTGACTGCAAGCTGGGAAGAGAAGCATGTACATTTCCCACACAATCCCTGTTCAAAATTTCAGCTATATCTTAACATGCACACACTCCCCACGCATTGAAAGCAGGGACATGGAAGATCCTGAGAGGCAAGCGCAGCCCACAGCAGCATCTTGCAGGCAGCAAAAGCCTGGAGATGGGAGATGGCTGTGGGCACGACCCCCTCACGCTGCCTCTTGCCTACGGGCCCAGCACTTAGCTACCTGGAGCTCCGGAGGATGGTAACATGAGGTGCTGCAGGCATTCCTCGCTGATTCACAGCCCCCTGCTAACCACATGTAGCCGTGCAGGTTAGTGTACATGCCATCTCTATGCGTATATGCGTGTAAGGGCAGCACATATGGTTTCTTCGCATTCTCTGTGCCCCCGCCCCATTTTTTTTAAAAGCCTTTTGATAGAAGGCAAAGATAAGTTTAAGTATTTTCCTTCAGAGCTTTATCATTATTTCCTTGCCCGTTTTTCATGTTCTTGTTCTACATGCAGGAAAATATATTTCATAAAACACACACACAAAACATAGCTACAGCCCCTTTTCTTCCTCAGGACATTTGTTCAACCATTCAGACTATTCTCACGGACATGCTATAGGCATCCACTTACTGGTACATACTTGTCATAGCAGTTATACTTTGATTCAATTTATAAGCCACAGACATCCCTCCTGGGCACTACACGAGAGAAAGAAAAATAGACAATCGTCTGGATACAAATGCTCCTTTTTTTGTAATTGTAACCAGAACCCTTGTCCTCTTCTCCAAACACTGCCAGAAAAATTAAGATGCTCTCAAAAGTGTTTTATGACACAGACATGTTCAAAAGAAATATTGCCAGACAGACCACGGCCAGTAGAGAAAGTCACTGTTTGCACCAGTAAGATTATATATTTTCAAGAATTTACAGAAAATGGTTTTGGTGACTTGTTCACACAAGCCCACTGGAGAAAAATAAATATTACGTTAAACTTGTAGTTTAGACTTCTCCACTCTTCTATTCCAAGTCATGCTATGACACCATCTATCTGCTGAAAAGCTGCTAGACTTCCCAAGCTTCGGTGTGACTGCAGACAGGTTGATACAAATAGGGAAGGAAAGAGGAAGGTGGAGCGCTGTGGTCACTCAGAAGCAGAACAAATAGCATTTTATGTGTTTTCAGAAGTTAAGTCAAGCTTTAATCCCATTTCATAATGAAAAAATTACTGAGCAAAAAAAAAAAAAAAAATGACTCATATCCCACTCAAAGGCTCACTTCCCAGGTGCCTCTCTGAAATATTATTTTACTCTGTGAACAGGGAAAAATAATCTGCAGTGGTATCTGCAGTCAAAAGTACCCGAGAAAGTCTAAGTCAGCAGTGGTCTTGCAGGAATGTGAACCGCAATCAGACGCCACTGAGGCAGCTCTGCCAGCCACACAGCTCAGTGTCATGACACGAGCCTCCCAAACACAGTGCTGGAACACCTGTGTTGCTTTTTTCAGTCATTCTGCAACTAACACTCAGAGAGCTTACAAAAAATAAAAATAATTAAAAAAAATCTCCTCTTTTGAGGTTTTACTACACTTGGGCCAGATGCCTATTTTATATTTTATGCACTGGGAGCCACTTTGGTGAGTGAATCTGATTTCTCCTTCCTAGTAGATTTTGCTCTTTTATTTTATTGGACTAAGGAGACAAGCTCTGAAGAGCCCTAAATCACACAAGACATGCCCAGTCTTCCCAAGCACAGTCAGGCTGAACTCTGTGACAAATATCCTGTAGGGAACAAAAATCTGGGATGGCAGGGAACTAACAACACGTTTATCCTTCCATAGAAAGAAGAGACAATAACATACTAGCCGTTTGTCATACCTCGTTCATAATGCTTTCAATAGCTCTGAAGCGTTAACAGAAGACACACAGCTACACTGAAACTTCAGTAGCAGATGTGCACAAACACCTGTGGTGATGAGGGGTTTTTTAATTCATTTTTTCTAGTTTCTAAAACTTGTCTTCTCATAACCAACCACCTACCCCATGAGGAAGCATCCTACCGTGTACAGACATCTCAGACTTTCTTGAGCTGTGATTAGTAGGGTGGTGCCCAGCATTAACACACACAGCTCAAGATTTATTTTGTTGCAAACCACTAAACACAAAGCTTTGTGAAGCTGTGACATTAAGGACTGGTTTACTGCAACACCAAGAAATGCACTGTCATGGATTTGTTTTCTGTGCAATATCAGAGAGACCTGAGCTGAGACTTGGTTACTGCAGTGACTCCAGGAGCCACATGAATCCCTCATAACTACTTAGCCAGCATCAGGCCTTGCTACAATGCACAAGTTTATTTGCTTAACATGGTGTTTGCTCCCAACCCGTTCCAGCACTCGATCCAGCCCGGAGCCCTGCCCCTGTCAGGGTAGTGGGGAGCACCAACATCTGCGGCGGGTGGGCCCCAGCCCAGCCTGGGGGCCGGGACAGAGAGGCTGACCCAAACTTAATGACAGTGTTACCAGTGGCCCTGGGTAACGTTGTTATTACAGTCTCCCCCTTCCTGCTCTGAATTACTTGCTAAGAGCAGTTAAACTCCAGCTGCTTTTCCAATCTCAAATCTAAATGCTTGGCAGCTTTCCATATCCTTCGCTGCCACAAAGAACGCATTTAACCCTTCCAAGGCCTGCCAGTAGACTTTAGGTAGCTGTCTTTTCCCTCCAAAGGGCAAGTGGAGCCGAGCCCAGCTCTATGCTGACCAAGGCAGCGCCAAGCAATCGGTGTCACAATTTCTTCAGTCACCAGCAGTTGTCACCTTCCCTTCTTCCTGTGATGAGGGGGTGTTTACAAGGTCCACAGAGAAAGAGCGCTTTAGCCTCTGTACAATTACTGTATTTAAGCTGAATCAGAGCAGCCATAACTAGCATAACCCCTGTTACTTCAAAAGACAGCCTGGGAGAGCGGGAAAGTGCGAATATTCAGAGCAGAGCCCACAGCTGTCTACTGGTCAGACTGCCAGCATCCAAGTCAAGGGAAACATTACTCACTGCAGCTGGGGCCAGGCTGCCATCTTATATATTAGCAAACCCGTGACATCCAAGCCACCCAAAAGGCTAGAATTTCCTACAGGAGCGGGCCTAGGGACACAAGTCCAGGTAACCCTCACGGTCGTGGTGCAGTCTGTCACTTCAGTTTGTTGACATAACCAGAAGCCGTGGCCTTTAATCATCAGCTGGGACTGTGACTCTCCCCCCCACGGTACAGAGCTCCTAAAGGAAAGCTGAGGGACATGGGAACCGACGAAGTGTGCAGAGGCACAGCCTGGCACCGCTGGGGCAGCAGCCCCACTGCCAGCGGCCCCCAGAGCCAGGCAAGGCCGAGCAGCAGCCATGCTCATCGGCCAGCGGCCTGCTTGTGACTAACAGGCTTGTAAGGGTTGTTCTGCATGCCCGGGCTCGTATTTTCAGATGCTCACACACAAGCTTGAGGCAGCTTCAGCTAGCCTTCGTCACGCTGAAAGGGGAAGGAAAAAAGGAGCCTGGTAACTGAAAAAACTGCCCACTGTGTTCAGTGGCTTGTCCATCATTCCCCAAGGTTTGGGAGGGCGCAGGGACAGCTGAACACAGACACAGCTCAGCCACGTCTGAGCTCAAGCTCTGGCACAGCTCTGGAGCAGCACTGCAGCAGTCTCCCTGGGGATGCAAGCTAGCAAGGGATGGGAAAGATGAAGAGCACTTCCAGGAAAACAAAAATGAACAAGCCAGCCGGGCTTACATAAGGAACACAGAAAAAACTAGTCTGCATCTTCTGGTTTTTGTTTTGCTTTGCTTTGTTTGTCTAACAGCCCACATTTAGGGGAATAACATACTACTAAAGCTGCATCCTATGCAGTAGCTCTAAATTACATTTCATTTTTTAAAAAACATATATATTATGATATTGAAAATACTGCTTTTGTATTTATAATTGAAACTAATTATTGAAATCTAATAAGTACAATCAACCACTATGTCAACACTCCTTAACAGAAAACAGAATAAAACCCAAGAGCAAGATGCTGTTCTGTGCGGAGAAGCCCTGGTGGCTCTAAGGCCTAACAGCACAGGAGACCACAAAACAAACTTTGAAACAGTAACCTGCTGAAACTGATTTCAGACCATCAAAAGCTCTTGGGGTTTCATTTCCCATCTAACACACAAAATCTGTACTCCTCTAACACACCAAGTTAAGAGAGTCAATAAACCAAACTGGTTAAGCAACGCTCTTACCAGTCATGCCCAAGTAAGCCAATGCAGTTATTCCTCAAACTCAAAACAGACAAGTTTCCCTACCTAGAAATTGGCCTTCAGCTCTAGTTTCAGTGAGAGGTGATTCTTCTCCAAAGCAGCTATGCTGTTGGAGTATTTCCAGCAGCCAGATGAGAACAGAGGCTTTAGGTAGGTGCAGACACAGCCTGCCTCCTGAGCCTACTGCGGCAGTTCCCCCAGCAAATTCACCCAGCCCTGGCCCTAAACGGGTGCCAGAAGGGCCCCCAGGAAGCAGGCAAGTGTGCTCCACCTGCACCACCTGATCGAGGTGTTGTTGTTGTTTCTGCTTGTTGATTTTATCATCCTCTGTTAATCAGTGATAATCACTGACCAAAACACTCGTACTTCAGCGATACCCGAGGCCGGCTCCATGCTGTGCTTCATGCCTGCAGTTCAGAGCTGCAGGACTCTGCCGCCGTGTCCTTCTGCTACCCCATTAAGCTTGTTTCACCAGAAATGTCCACAGACCACTTATTTTCAATAATCTGAAGTACAAGTTTCTCCTGTTAATTAAGCATGCTCTCCTCTGTTACAAGCTCTGTTGGAAGCTCATTTATTTTCTTACTCATAATTCTTACTCTAGTAAGAAAGCCCTATTTTACAGTTTCATTAACTGTTTCCAACAGTGACACTATCAGGCAGAATAACACCAGCATGCTGCAGCACCACACCAGAAACAACTTTATGGGACTTCAGCACTAGATACCACAGATCTGTCAGACTTAAAAACAATTCGCAATTTAAAAAATATTGACAAAATGTTGAAGTTAATACAGATATCAAAAAAGATTAGAGGTCTAGATTTTCTACAGGCAGCTGACAGAAGTTGCGAAATCGTCAGCCCTTGTTCTCGTGGGGGACTTCAACTTCCCTGACATATCCTGGAAGCACAACACAGCCCAGAGAAAGCAGTCTAGGAGGTTTCTAGAGAGCGTGGAAGATAGCTTCCTGACGCAGCTGGTTAGTGAGCCCACCAGGGGTGGCGCCCCGCTAGACCTTCTCTTCACAAACAGGGAAGGACTGGTGGAGGATGTGATTGTCGGGGGCTGTCTTGGGCAGAGTGACCACGAAATGGTGGAGTTCTCTATTCTTGGCGAGGCCAGGAAGGGGACCAGTAAAACCGCTGTATTAGACTTCCGGAGGGCTGACTTTGAGCTGCTGAGGACACTGGTTGGCAGAGTCCCTTGGGAGGCGGTTCTGAAGGGCAGAGGAGTCCAGGAAGGCTGGGCGCTCTTCAAGAGGGAAATCTTAATGGCGCAGGAACGGTCTGTCCCCACGTGCCCAAAGACGAGCTGGCGGGGCAGAAGACCAGCCTGGCTGAACAGAGAATTGTGGCTTGAGCTTAGGAGGAAAAGGAGGGTTTATAATCTTTGGAAAAGTGGGCAGGCCACTAAGGAGGACTATAAGGATGTTGCGAAGCTGTGCAGGGACAAAATTAGAAAAGCCAAAGCTCAACTGGAGCTCAATCTGGCTACTGCCGTTAAAGATAACAGAAAATGTTTTTATAAATACATCAATACAAAAAGGAGGACTAAGGAGAATCTCCATCCTTTACTGGATGCGGGGGGAAACTTAGTTACAAGAGATGAGGAAAAGGCGGAGGTGCTTAATGCCTTCTTCGCCTCAGTCTTTAGCGGCAATACCGGTTGTTCTCTGGATACCCAATTCCCTGAACTGGTAGAAGGGGATGGGGAGCAGGATGTGGCCCTCACTATACATGAAGAAATGGTTGGTGACCTGGTACGGCACTTGGAAGTGCACAAGTCGATGGGGCCGGACGGGATCCACCCGAGGGTACTGAGAGAACTGGCAGATGAGCTGACCAAACCGCTTACCATCATTTATCAACAGTCCTGGCTATCGGGGGAGATCCCAGTTGACTGGCGGCTAGCAAACGTGACGCCCATCTACAAGAAGGGCCGGAGGACTGACCCGGGAAACTACAGGCCTGTCAGTTTGACCTCAGTGCCAGGGAAGCTCATGGAGCAGATTATCTTGAGAGTCATCACGCAGCACTTGCGGGGCAAGCAGGTGATCAGGCCCAGTCAGCATGGGTTTATGAAGGGCAGGTCCTGCTTGACGAACCTGATCTCCTTCTATGACAAAGTGACGCGCTGGGTGGACGAGGGAAAGGCTGTGGATGTGGTCTACCTTGACTTCAGCAAGGCTTTTGACACCGTTTCCCACAGCATTCTCCTCAGGAAACTGGCTGCTCTTGGCTTGGACTGGCGCACGCTTCGTTGGGTTAGAAACTGGCTGGATGGCCGGGCCCAAAGAGTCGTGATAAATGGAGTCAAATCCAGTTGGAGGCCGGTCGCTAGTGGCGTTCCCCAGGGCTCGGTGCTGGGGCCGGTCCTCTTTAATATCTTCATCAATGATCTGGATGAGGGGATCGAGTGCACCCTCAGTAAGTTTGCAGATGACACCAAGTTAGGTGCGTGTGTCGATCTGCTCGAGGGTAGGAAGACTCTGCAGGAGGATCTGGATAGGCTGCACCGATGGGCTGAGGTCAACGGTATGAAGTTCAACAAGGCCAAGTGCCGGGTCCTCCACCTGGGACGCAATAACCCCAAGCAGAGCTACAGGCTGGGAGATGAGTGGTTGGAGAGCTGCCAGGCAGAGAAGGACCTGGGAGTGATGGTTGACAGTCGGCTGAATATGAGCCAGCAGTGTGCTCAGGCGGCCAAGAAGGCCAACAGCATCCTGGCCTGTATAAGAAGCAGTGTGACCAGCAGGGCTAGGGAGGTGATCGTCCCCCTGTACTCGGCTCTGGTGAGGCCGCACCTCGAATACTGTGTTCAGTTTTGGGCCCCTCGCTACAAGAAGGACATCGAGGTGCTTGAGCGAGTCCAGAGAAGAGCGACGAAGCTGGTGAGGGGCCTGGAGAACAAGTCCTACGAGGAGCGGCTGAGGGAGCTGGGATTGTTCAGCCTGGAGAAAAGGAGGCTCAGGGGTGACCTTATCGCTCTCTACAGGTACCTCAAAGGAGGCTGTAGCGAGGTGGGGGTTGGTCTGTTCTCCCACGTGCCTGGTGACAGGACGAGGGGGAATGGGCTTAAGTTGCGCCAGGGGAATTTTAGGTTGGATCTTAGGAAGAACTTCTTTACCGAAAGGGTTGTTAGACATTGGAACGGGCTGCCCAGGGAAGTGGTGGAGTCCCCATCCCTGGAGGTCTTTAAAAGACGTTTAGATGTAGAGCTTAGGGATATGGTTTAGTGGGGACTGTTAGTGTTAGGTCAGAGGTTGGACTCGATGATCTTGAGGTCTCTTCCAACCTAGAAATTCTGTGATTCTGTGATTCTGTGATTCTGTCTCCTACTGTCTTAATTTGGCCGTAGCTAATTTATACGTAAAGCATGAGATAAAAGCTTGAGCTAAATTTATACTCACTGTATTAGTGACCTATTTTCAGAAGGTGCCACAGCTCCTACATGTGGAAAGTGCTTACTTTACATTACATAATCCTACTGAGATACAATCACCTCAAAACCACTAGCTTAGAGCTCCGTCACTACTTCAAACAACTTTAATTGAGTAAACTCCAAAGGAGTTATATATCTAAATTAACGATACCACTTTATAAGCAGCAGAGGTAATATGATTTTGCTCATGTGGATTATGGAAGTGATACCTCTCTATAGAAAACACCATGAAATAAAGGACGATGCAGCAATACCACACAATACCTATGAAGGCCTTAAGGATGCTGGGTGAAATATAGAGGCTACCCCCCATTGCTCAGAAGCAGCAGCCTTCCCTCTGCTCTCCAGGGCAGACAAAGTACTCAGCAGCTTTAGGAACTATGCCACTGATGGATACAGTAAGCTGATACTGGTTAAAAAAAGTTTTCTTAGACCTTCTTTTTCCTGAGCAGAATATGCTAATGCCCAAGTCCTACCAGGCTTCAGTCGTGATCTTCATCTGGCTGCAGGAAGAGTTCCTAACCCTTGCTGTGGTGGTCAAAACTTGGTCAGGCTCCAGTGTGGTTAATGCGGCCAAACTGGGATCACCCAGTATTCCCAGTCCAAAGTGTTGGGGCTTCATTATTGGGTTTTATATATTTTGTTTGGTTTTAGATATACCAGCAACATTTGCCAGTAAAACTCCCAGTGCAACACACTGACTTGGAGAGTATGCATGAAGGTGTCTAGTGCTTTTTTTATTTTTATTTTTTTGGTAATATAAACTTGCTGGGTATTACTTGCATCAAACCAAAGGCAGAACCTCTGGCGAAAAGGAAGGATTAAATGAAAGCAGATGAAACGCAAGGACAACATTGAGCATAACCTTCACTGCTGCCGCATCACAGCCTGCATTTTTAATTTCCAAGTGACAAACTGTGGACAAGCAGCTCAGATTTTCTTTCAGCAGGCTTGTTTACCACTTAGCAGGGCAGACTTTAATAACATTCTGATGACTTAATACAATTACTTCACATGACTAAATTATGAAGTCTTCTTCCCTGTTCCCATTTGGACTTCAAACAGCGTGCCACAGCTAGCTTGTATTTTACAGAAATAAACAGATGTGGGGACGCAGCAATTGGACCTTCATCAAACAATGACTAAATGCTCTTTCCAGAGACTTCCTTTGTCCCTCTCAGCTGCTACCTTAAGGCTAATAAGCGGCTTCAAAAAGCCCAAAACACCACTGGGGCAGTTATTCTGAACATATTTAAGCCTTTCAGGTCATGCTTTGGATGGACCAGCACAACACAGTATGCTGAAATTTTACCCCCCACAATTAGCAAGATACTGTTTTGCTGATAACCAACCTGCACTCAAATCGTATGCTCTGTGCTTGTTGTATGGTCATTGACCTGTATTTTCCTCAAGGAAGGAAAAAATCAGTGGCCACGTAGGAGTGATATACTGCCCTCTTTCTATAAAAAGGATTATTTTCCTAAGAACTGTTTTGATAAATCACAGTAAGATTACACTGCATAAAAGTCAACATTTAGACCAAACTTGTGGCAGCAAATGAGAAGAGCCTCTAAGCCACAAACAAAGCTACATTCGTTGACCTCACACTAGCTTTTCCTCCCACAAGAGCTTTTGTCTGAGCAACAGAGGAACTCAAATGGGTGTGACACTGTAAAGATCAAATGTCTCTGTGAGAATAACCACCAGAACGCACTTTAGGACACAAAAAGAGCAACACCTACATTCTGCCTTACTAGAACATCATTTTAAATCAAAATACTGTGACAGCACACGTGGTGGCAGCCCGTTCTTAGAAGCAGTCGTCTGTGCCCGTGCTGACTGCCAATTGCATTGCTGGTAACCTGTAAGCTGTCCTAGCAAATGCTGCTCCTGGAGCTGCTGCTTCACAATGGCCACACAACTGTAACACCATGATCTTCCTGAGCTATTCTCAGAGAACAGATCCAAACCACTTATTTATCAGGTTGAAATCAGCCATCTTTTCAATTTCTGCAGCAAAGAAGGTCTGGGACAACCCAAATATGGAAAACCAAGGATACCTGTCCTGCTTCCAGACCTAAGCTATCTACCCCACACGGAAGCAGCTTGGATTTCATTGCACGAGACTACTCCACAATTGGTTCCTCTGTTCTGTATTTCCCTTTCAGCCCCGCAGAAACTGATCAGAGCAATGCTGGTCTGACACACATAGGCAGGTAGCTTCGCCTCAGGGCGATGCTCAGGTTCCCTCCCCAGATTTCTCTCATCTGCAGCCTTTAACAACAGCAGAAGATGCCTCCCCGTTGCCAGTCAAAAAGTAGTAGGGGTTAATGTGTTAGCTACACTCATTAATGAATCAGAGGGAGAGAATACTAGTCAACATCACTTAATCTGCTCCTCCACACACCCATTTCAGCCTGGGAGACAGGTACGATATTAACACCCCAAACTTATTTCACCTAAAAAGGTGAAAGAGGAGTATCAAGAAATTAAGTACATCAAAACTAATATTGAAAACCAAAACATAGGGAAAAAAAAAAAAAAACCAACGAACAGGATTTGATACAGTTTCTGGAACAGCAGCATCGCAGCAGTGTTATTTCTAGTGCTGTAGACACAGCCCCTGGTTGGCTCTTTGTGCTTCTGCCTGAATGTTTTGTCACAAGCAATCTTCTTACAACCAACGTATGTGACTTGAAAGTAAATCTCAGGATGCAGCCCTGAGTCAGTCTATCAGCTGCAAAACCCCTAGGTGAAACCAAGGATTTTTTTTCCCCCAAGCATACATACTACAGTACTGCTTTGAGGCTCAGTGTAATAAACGCCCTTTCCTATTTTCAAGAAGAGCCAACCTGACCCAAACAAGCCTTGCTTAGAAACATTGCCAAGGGCCACCTACAGCAACACAGGCAGTGCCAAGTACAGGCGAAACAAAGCCATCTCCCTGGTTTTGCATCCTGAAATCACACCACCAAACCCCAGCGGAAGTTTTCGTTCACATGGAAAAAAAAAAAAAAAAAAAAAAAAAAAGAACCAACCTCTTTAATTAACGGTTTGTAAAGCAACTTCAAGCCATTGTTTCACTGATTGGAGCGTTTCCAGCTACTCCTGCAATTGTGCATATTGATTTCAGATCTGTTAAAAGATCACAGCTGTGTACAAGAGACTCTCTCCCTCCATGGCTGATTCCGGTCAGAAGCCTGGGGCAGACCCGAGGTCGTACGGAAGGTCAGGAGCAGCGACAGCTAACGAGCAGGGCTCAGCCTGCTATTCCTGCAGCACTGATGGGCACGTAGCAATTTAATTAGAACAGAACAATGAAAAGATCTCCCAGCAAGCCTGCTACCAGGTTAATTCCCAAACAATAGACTACCCTGGAATCTTAACTGCTAAGTGAGACGTAGAGTTTTATAGTGTTAGAAGAACAAGAGTCTATGTTAATGTTTCTTTAAAACCTGAAATTGAAAATACAGTGCTCTGAGGGTGACTTCCAAGTCCCCAGTTTCAGCATCAATTCATTTTTGGACACCAAGTCTCTAGGCAGCAGCCATTACAGCCAGAGAAACGCTGTTGTTAACATATTTCCTCTGAATATATCAGTGCACAACAACAATAGAGGAATCACGAGCAGATGCCTCCTTGAATACATGCAAAGCACACCAACTGCATTTCCACCACAATTCCTCTTCTTTCATTTTTTTTTTGTTTCAAATGGATACAAATGACATGCACAGCTCCAGTTCGTAAAAATACTCAATCCTCAGTTACTTAAAAAAAAGAGGAAGCTGTCAATATGAAAACCTGAACACAAAAAGGGGGGATGCAAACCGCCGCCATCTGCAGCGTGCTGAGGCCAGGCGCAGCAGCGTGCCGTGCCTGCACCGCTGCCAGCACTCGGCAAAAGCCGGGCAACCACCGCAGCCCCCTGCCCACACAGCCCTGCCCGGGCTGCAGCCTCAGAGGGAGAGGGGTGGGAAAAACAAAACAAAATCACACTGTGACCCTTTTAATTCTCTCAGTACATTAGAGAACAAGAAATCCAGTCCTGCCCACTGCGTTTGATGGGTTAAAGTTCCTTCAAGGAAGCATCGCTGCTTTTGCTTTTAGAAGTGGAGCATCACCTCTTTGCAAACAGCTGCTCTTACGTTAGGACCGTGCTCAGCAGCTGATTTCCAGCCATGCTACTCACTTCAGAGGTAAGTCGGCACATTTTAACATTATTTAAATGTGTTTCTGTTTGTGCAGTTCTAAAACCCAGCAACAAATCAAGTGTCTTCTATAAGCTGCCCCAGTTTATTCTTTGGAGTACTACATCTGGGCGCAGAAGGGACCCAACACCCGCAGGTAAGAAGAGCTCTGCAGGAGCCTTAGCGCTCAGAGGTTTTTCCATGACAAATTAAGGGATCCTTGTTACAGGATCCTTGATGGAGGAGAAATGGGGGAGAACCATCCTCATTCCCAGGGTGTTGCACTGAGTGCTGTGTGCCACGAGGCTACTGCCTCCCTCTCAGACTCAGCACATTTCAGTGCTGGTCGATGCATCGGGTTCCAATGCTTTCAGGATGAAAAAAAAGCAATGTGTGAATGCACCTTCCCCCCGCAGTCTTGCCCACAAAACATATGGGAATGGCAATAAGTGATGTGCAAACCAACCCTGCAGCCATTCCTACAGACAGAAAGGGCACCAACACAACCACAGCACAACAGCAGTGACCCTCACAAGGTCACCCTTCGAAGCCCACCAGGCAGGGGAACCGTCTGGTTTTTAAAGTTTACAAAACAACCTTTTCCCCACAGCTGACCACCCTGGAATTTGATATTATAAAGGCTCATGTCAAGCACTGAGCTGTTGCCTGAGTTGGTTTTCCTGTATTTTTGACCAGAGTGCACAGCTGGTGCCACCTGCCCCTGCTTGCTCTGCTGCAGCGCTTCCCTCTCCCGGGTCTCACCTCCCTGCCTCTGCTGACCCTCGGGTTGCACTGGTAGCTGTTACCTGCACTCGCTAAACAAGGCTGAAGCCTGAAACCACCCTGCCTGCAGAGACATTCCGGGACAGCTCACCCAATTTTGTGGCACAGAGACAATGCTTTTCATTGTAGCTCTTTAAACAAAAGGAGCTCCCTCCTCACTCTTTGTCAGCATCCCACCGCAACCTGCCTTTTCCTCTCACTTCTTTCTCTAGGTCATCCCCGCTCCTGTTTCTTTGGTTCCTGACCATGACAAGTTTCGCTCCGAATGCAGTCTGCCTCCAATGCAGTCTGCCTCCATTAGGTCACCAGCCTGCTGTACCTCCCAGAGGCAAGGCTTCCAGGATAGCCCATACCTACATGTTCCTTCGCTGCAGCCCACACTTACACACTGCCTGAACTCTGAGCTCCGTCGTGTCACAGCAACTGTGTTCCCCCACCACTCTTCCGAGCTTTTAAATCTCCCTCACTTCTATTAACTTCAGCGGTAATATTTGTATTATCTTCCCCTTGTTCTCACATTCTCCATGAAAAATGTCTCTTTTCCCTGCTCTCTGCATTTGATTCGATTTTAGCTCTATTTACATCTCTCATCTCCTTTTCCGTTCAGACTCCTGCTTCCAAAAGCTGCATATCCTACTCCATTAGTGACCTTTCTGTTTGGAAAGAAAGAACTCCTCTAGATATCGGCTGTTTGTTCTCTTCTTTTCCAAGATTCCCATCAGAAAAGACAACAAATCTTTCAGCACTTTCCCTTCTCTAAGCTATTCCCTGACTTTATACCATGCACGTACAGAAACGCTGCATAAGAATATTTTGCTATATGATTATCGCTACCTCTGGTTTCTTAGCACTTTCCAGTGTACCCAGAAATATTAAGGCAGTAACGCTGTCTTTTTTTTTTTTATGATTTGCTTGCATTAAAAACCCAATTCCACCTTCCTCCATTTATTTAAGAAGGGAAGAAAGAGCTCTGTTGATCTGATACAGACATACGTGTCAGACTAGACAAGCTACATAGGACCTCAACAAATCCGAAATGCGTTGTAACGAACTGCTTGGGCACACTTCTGGCCACTTAGCAGTAGTGCACAGCCTGTAATTTAGAGCACAGTAAAATGTTGTTTCCCCTGCATTCTCTGCTATAATAAAACCAACAAATTCTTCAGGCATGGCTCATGATGCAGCTTTTAGGGAACCAATGGAAGCTTTTCTTCCTTGGCAGCAGGGAGCTCTCTTGTACCATTTTCCTCCATGGGCTGTCAGTGGGTTCAAGAGGGAAGAACAGAAAGCAACACAGAAGACTGTCCAGCATTTCAGCTATAAATCCTAGTGGGAAAGAAAAGTGTTATCATGACTTTAAGAATGCTCCTCCTCCACTGATGATGTTAAGGAAAGTTCTTAAGGAAACCTGGAGAACTCCAACAACGAGATTACCGTGTATTTATAGAAGTGCCAGCCAGCACTGCTCAGAGCAGATAGGGTCAAGTCTAACAAACCGGCCTACCGTGGTGAAAACACTGGCTCCTGAAAATAAACACTTGCTAGCAATTCAGTCAAATACTGGGAACGGGCTATGTCCTGGGTTTTCCTGCAACGTCTCCTCCACCTCTGCTCGCACGTTTTAATTGCAAGGCCACAGAAAGCTGATGAATGCATCTGTAACATCGCTGTGCCTAAGCACAGCGCGAGATGCTGCCAACGGTTAGGTTCCTGTGAGCAGGAGGCAGCAATGATCAAAGCGGCCTGATCTAACAGCGCATCCGATGTTTGCAGTGACTGAAAATCAGCTTCCACGCGAAGCTCTTCTGATCACAGTGCTGGAGATTGTTGGTGGTCTCTTCAGTGAAAAAGTCAGAGATCCACAGAGTTTGGACCTATCGGCAGAGCTTTAGGAAACAACCACAGACCAAGCTCTAGGTCTTCACTGAAGAAGCAGGATCTCGGGGCTGGGCGCTGAGTTTGTTTGGTTTGCTTTGCTTTGGGAGCACGTGTGATCTGCAGGAACTGTAAACTTCATTAAGGAAGTTATCAAAAAGGTCCGACCAGAGCATGAGGGCTGTTAGAGTCACTTGGGACTCTGAAAAAACAAACTCATGACTGACACCTCAGATGAGACAAGTGAACAGGATGGAGGAATAAAATGGACAGATCTCTTTAACGTTCTGGGTATTCTGGTTTTCTTTTTTTCTTTTTTTTTCTTTTTTTTTTGGGGGGGGGGGGTGTTAACCCTTTACCCCCCCTCAGAAGAAAATAAAAGCAGGATTCATGATTGCTTGTGGGTGTTCTACACAGTCCTGAAAATGCCTACCAGCCTCCTCTGGCAGGGTGTCTGCGGGGCTGCAAGCCACTCTCCAGCTGCACCCCATGGGAAACGCTGCTCAGCCACAGAATGAGGCGAGGACAGACAGGTTTCACACTGCCCAGCATGAGAAAGCCGCACTGCGCTGCACGGATAGCTTAAGGAGCCAGCACATGACCACAAAGGGCGTAGAGAAGAAGTTCATCAGCAATGCCCTAATGGTCTCACACCTTGTTGAAAGACAGAGCCTTAACTGCTCCAGGCTATTCTATTTCATTTTTTTTAACAGTTAACAATAATACAAAGTCTATTATCCTTCTCTGCGCTCCAGCGCTCTGCTCCCAGGAAGGAAGCACCATCTTTGAAAACAGACACTCATGCAAAAATATCAGCTCTGTGGACTGAGCCTTGGGAGTCTCTCCACAACTCCTGTGAGGAGCAAAGAAAGCGTGAGAGAATTGCCACCAGCAATAGGAAGAAAAAAAGAGGGAGATGGTGCCCCGTGCACAGCACAGCCCGAGAACTGCACTGCACAGGTCTAACAAGAAAACGCGTGCCAAACTGATGGGAAAAGTGCATGCAGGAAAGATGACAGATACTGCACGACAATGGAACACAATCAAAGTGTCTTTAAAACCAACTTCAGAAAAATAGCTTCCATTTTATAGGCTTGAAAGAATAAAATCATACCTACGCTGTGTTCTGTAAAACATGCTATGTAGTACATTTACATTGCTCGTTGCGTTAGCTGTTTTTGTTCTCAATTAATACTTAAAAACACAGATTAAAATATATCTCCTTCTTTAGTTTACATAATCAGATCACCTTTTACTTCCCTGGGAAAAAATTGCTCATTTATTTTTCAGCTTCTTTATATGTGGGCAAGGCTACCTCATGATTTAACAACCAAATCAGTCACCTATGAAATCTGTTTCGGTGCCACTAAAATGCAGCAGAAATGAAAGAAGATCAAAAGGCATGGTAATTAGCAATTACTCAGGAGCAATTACTCCTTCTAGTGACTTTTCCAGGACACAGGAGCTGCTGAGCTAGCTAATGACAGCAGTAAAACTCAATCTGTAATCACCCTGCTGACCTGTCTCAACAGGCAAACTTAGATAATTCAACAGAAAGTGTCAGAACCGCTTGTGTCTGCTACAGCAACTGCAGCCATACTGAACGTCACGCCCCCTTCCAAAAACAACTCACTTTTCTGCAAAGGACCCGAAAGGAATGACAGCATCCCAAACACACTTCCAGATCAACATCTGGTTTCATTCCATAACCACCGCTACGGCCAGAAACAGCTCGAGAAGAGCTGCTGCCTGGTGCCTTCAGCCTTCCTTGTGCCACTACGAAGGTCTAAAGAGATTTTTTCACAAAAAGCCCCCACAACAATGAAATTCTGTATCCTTCCAGTTAGCTATGAAAGAGCAGACAAACTTTCACAACCAGCCCTTCGTAGCAAACATGTGCTAGAAGTAAAGCTGAGATTCAGCCCCATTGGTTTCCTGCCTTTTTTGCCCTCCCCCAGCACTCCTAAACCACCACCACCGCTTCCTTTTAGTTTTGACAGAAGGCCTCTTCACAGCCAGAGGATGCATTACACATTACGCATTATCAAGCGTTTTCCACATCCCCCTTCTTGCCTGGATTAAGTCCAGGACAGTTGCAATAGAAGTAAGGTTTCCTGTTTCCCCAGCCATCTTGCCAGTCAGGTCTCTGGACAGGCCGTGAGACAGAACTTCCAGAACACACATTATAAAGGACAGACCCCTCTATGAACACTCCCTACAACATAATGGAGAAGAGCTGCTGTAGTTTTTCTTTCGTCAGCAGTCAGAAAAACCCAAGGAAGGAATTTCCACTATGTCTGTGGTATAAAACAGTAGATCATATTCCACCTTCAGCCCAATGCTTTCTGCCGCTGGACTACAGAAGCATTGTTCACAGCAGAGGAGGCACAGAATTTCCTTGGACAATGTCAACATGAAACCTCTACCACGAGACCTGGGCTAAGCACGGCTGTAGGGGCTGGGGAAAGCCGCAGTGCTCATCTTCCTTACTGGCTTACGATAGCCACAATGTTCTTGATTTCTCTCATGGAATATTTCCAGACTCATTTGCTGTTTATCTATAAGTCATCACAGAAGGCTTGTGCACATCCTCCTGTTTCCACTTACCTCAACAACAGTGTCGAAACAGCAGCTATTTGAATTTCTGCTGCTTTCTGATGTGCCATACTACAGCAAAGCCAAGTCTCTCAGGAAAGTCATGTGGACTTGAATTTTTCTGTGGGCCAGGAGAATCCTGGAATCTCTGTTCACACAGTGTGCCTTTGTCATTTGATACAGGTGATTTAAAAGTGATTCAAAGCAAAATGCAATACAATCTCATCCTAAGAGAAAGAATCCCAAAACACTCATGGTCAATTGGCCCAAATGTTTTCATTTTCACACCAAAACTTTCACGCTATTTCTCCTCTGTCTCCTCCCCTCTTCACCACACCGCAATTTATGGTCAACAGAAGAAAAAGCTTGGATTAAAAAGGGAAGGCAAGAAGAAAGAACACACTGAGATGACACAAAGCAACATGCAACCACTGGCTGCCAGAGTCACCTGCAGAGAAACCCCAGAACAGCAAGGGTTATTATTTATCACATCAGGTTTTGATTTATTTATTTTAAAAATAGAATTCAGTTTTTTTGTTTGGTTGTTTGGTTTTTTTTTGGAGTTTAGTTTCAAAGTTTAGAATTAAACGCAATGTTGATCACCACCACCACCAATTTATTTTCAAGCAACTAAATGCATCTTCCCCATTTCAGAAGAACACTTAAAAAAAAAAAACAACACCAGAAGCTTTAAAAAATGAGAATCTTCACAAGAAACCTGACATCAGCTACTTTCCTTCCTCACATGCTGCTCAGCTCTCAAAGGGTGCCAGGGGAAAGGACAGAACAGCTTCCTCCTTATGCACGCATGTTTGTGCACAGGCTGAGCGGGTGAGGTGGGAGGACAGCGCACAAGGAAGAACACCCAAACCAGCTCATCCAAGGGTTCTGTAAAGCAAAATGCAGCTCCAAGCAATATGGCTGAGTAGCTGAAATATGACGGTATCTAGAAGGAAAATCACCTCCAACTGCAATGACTCAGCAAGCTGGATCAAAATCTGCCGATCAGCACGCTTTGGGCAGCACTTGGAACCCGTTACCGACATAATGCTGCTACCTCTTGGGTGGGAAGCTTCTCTTTTAAGTTAGGAAATAAAGACAAGAGCTGTGTGTGTGCTTGCGGCAACTGGTTGCTTGCCTAAGCAAGAGCACATGGATTGATTCCAGCTCCATTATCCCTCAGCCAGGACCCACAAAATTACAGGTGAACTAGCCTCACTTGTTTGCTCACCCGTGACGGTCCCATGTGCCCCCCCATCCCCAATCTACTTCTGTTGCACCCCAAAATGAGGTACTATTGAACCCCACTTCTCCACAGAAGTGACCTACACTTTCCAGAAAGAGTAGGCATAAGGCTTTTCATCTCCTCGTGAATTCCACTACCAAACATTATCCACATCTTTATTATAATCCACTAAAGTAAATTCAGACACTTTTGATTTTCAGTTTTGGTCACGTGAAATGCACCAAGATTAAGACCTGAGCTCTTAGATTACTTTCTCTTCTGGCAGAGACAGCTTGTTGATCGTCTCAGGGCCAGAAGAGTCGAGTACATAATGCTTCAAAGGAAGGAGCAAGAAGTAATATTACTCGTGAGTAATAACTGGGGATTGTTTACCACATCCATCTGTGGTTTGCAGTCTTTGTAGTCTTTTTACTCATCTACATTTAAGCACTGGTTTGAGCTCTTAAAAAAATCTGAGCTACAGATTTCATAAGTAATCATATTGTTTAGTCAACTTCTCAGTGATTATTTCTCATCAGAAACAGTTTCAATACCAAAGCAAAAAAAAAAAAAAGTGGAAGGTATGTTGAGACAGTAAGTTAAGCAACCTATGAAAAAGTAAAAACCACCACTGTCATGAGAAAAAACACAAAGCAAACTTCACTGTTACTTCTTTTGCGCAGTTCAGCGTTTTGTTGTGCACCCACATCCTTACAAAAATTGTGATGGAAATAGCAACTGGTAACGTATAAAAAGGAGAAGCTATGCCCCAAATATTTTGCAGCAATAAAATCTCGATGGAGAGCAGGGCAGGAAAAGCACATCCCAAACTTCTTTGTGCTTGGCCTGAACAGATCCATCTGCTTTTTAAGCCAGTAGCTGTCAGATTGAGGGCACCAGCGTGCAGCACCTGCAGCGCTGCTCTGGCCTGGACACGCAGTCACATTCCTGTCAAGTGACCTAGAATGCAACAGGGTACTTTTAGCAGAACTAGAAGGTATTTGAATAAGGAAGAGGGAATTTGTACTGGTTCAGAACCACTGTGATGTGCATTGTTCACTTTTGCTTACCTCTTTCAGTTCCTGTGCAACAGAATTAAGGCGTTCGTTTTCAGACTGGGTGTTGGCAAGGACATTTCTGAGCTGCTTCAGTTCTGTCTGCAGCTCCATAACCTTCTTCATGTAGTACTCTTCCTTGGTAGCTGACTCCTGAATCAAGGTCTCCTCTCTGCTCTCTCCATCTGCTGCTACCTTCTTGTGGTTGGTATGGGCCTGCCCAAAAGCCTAGGACAGTCAGAAAGACTTTCTGTTAGTAAACCCAGAATTTTGCATAAATAGCTTCCATTTTAAATAGTTAGAACTCTTTACCATGTTTTTCTGATACGAAACAAAGCAACTTTTTTCTACATCCTCCCCTCCTGGGATTAGACCCTTAAATATTATCAAGTCGCTAATGCAGGGCTCTTGAAAGTAATCCAGCATCCACCCAAACAGTGTTTTAAGATGCGTAGGTTACTTTGGTAGAACTTCATATAAACCCTAAAAGGGTTTATAAAACCTTTGTAAAAGGGAACACCAATGTGTTAACTCAAGTCTGCTGCTAAAGCAAGACTCTGACTTGCAGCAAGACAACCATGAGATGACCAGAAGCTTCTGCATGCATGCATTTTGCATACCTGGGTCAGACCCACTTCTACAACGACTGCATCACCGAAAACAGATTTAGTACCTGCAGCCTTCTCTTTTCCACTCTTCCTGATCCAGCTACACCAGAGACACCACCACGCTCGGCTGCTCGTTGCTGGAGATTACTGCCCCCTCAAACCTGCTAACCCCCTTCAGCCAGAAGCTAGGCAGGCTCACAGAGCTGCTGTGCCACCGGGTTAAGCTAACCTGGGTCATCCTGGCTGAAGTAGGTCAGCCTGTGCTCACCCGACAGCTCCGCTGGCTGCTCTCGCTGACTTTATCCCTAGCCGTGCACCAACAAAGGGAGTTAGAGGCAGGTCAGACGTATAACCTCTTCAGCAAAACATGCATCTGTTTAGACCTGGCTTCCTTTCCTTCTTTTTTTTTTTTTTAAAAAAAAAACCAAAACAAACCAAAGACTCCTACTTGTTTCTTGGGGGTTTTCATTTTGAGTTTTTTCAACTCTACCAGGCAATACTCTAACATCGGTGTTCAACACACAAGCAGCTAGACACGCACTAAGAAATGTTCTAAAGCAAGCAGTTTAACATTTAAGTAGGTATCTACTTGTAACAGTTCGCCTGGC
Organism: Nettapus auritus; assembly: GCA_011076525.1. NCBI lineage: Eukaryota > Metazoa > Chordata > Aves > Anseriformes > Anatidae > Nettapus > Nettapus auritus. Next base: position 2,001,382 of record CM021776.1, on the reverse strand, counting down.
ATACAGAGCAAAGTCAGTGTGATCAATGAAGGCTCTCTTCACATTGCTACACCTGCACGTACCACACAGTCCAACCCAAGATGTGTATGGAGCCTGCAAGTGCAACAGCATCTTTTGGGATGCCAGTGTCCCTAGAGCAGGTTCCCAGTCACCAGTAACACAAGACATTCAGCCAGGTCAAGGACAGATCAGCATCTCGTAGAACTCCTTGTTCAGTCATGCATTACATTTCAACTAGTCATCTAGTACTAGCTTTTCAGCTGGCATATACCGCCAATGCACACACCAAAGGAACTGTTTTGAACAGAAGGAGATTTCAGTATTTTTTACTTCCATACATTAGCCCAGATACGTTCATGGTACGGTGATCACCAAATATACCATGGCTGAAACAGGTGATCAAAGATGCCGTCTCTGCCTACTGAGGAAGACACCCACCCACTGCTCCTATCAGACTGAATTTTATTTCAGATGAGCAAACCAGAGAAGCAGGAGACAAACATCCATTGAGGAAATTCTAGCCAGATTCACCGAGATGACCCAAGGGAAATTAAAAAGCGTCACATTTCAGACAGAAAGTAAAGCACCATCTGCGCGAGTCCTTGTCAAACGAGTTTCAGCAAAGCAGCTTAAAAGCCTAATACCTAAGATCTCCATAAATGTTAAAGGGATAGCAAAAAACACACGCTCCTTCTGAAATACACTATCAATTTTCCATGAAGAATTAACATCTACCTCTTACAGACGTACATTTATTTCAAATATTATGGCACAGAGAAGGTGACGCTGAGCACCCATTGCCCAGTGAGGTGGCACCACACTGGTGGCAGTGGGATGCCCGTGCAGGACATGCTGCTGAAGGTTCGGGGTACTCAAAGCCACATCTGATCAGCCAGACGGCAGAGCCTGAGCATGATTCAAGCAAGTAACTTAGCAATTTCTCTAAAGGAGAACAAATATTGAAGATAAAGACTAATTTCCTCTTAGAACTTTGAATGCTGATGCTAAGCCTTGGGTCTCTCTAACAATGAAGAGAATTTCATCATTTTCCAGAAGCCACTATTGCCAGTGACTATGTGAACACACAAACTGGCATAGCAGATGTGACTTTTTTAATCCAACACCCTGTCCCCTATAAAGGCTAACGGCAGATGCTTTAGAGAAAGGTGGAAGAAACCCCATAGTCTCCCAGAGGTGTGGATTGCCTTAAGCCTATGTTTGTAAAATACCCCTTTATTTTTCATGGTTTTATGCAATTTCAGCCTCTAAACATCCTACGGCAGTATGCTCCATGTATTAAGTCATACTCTCACATGACGGGGTTTTTTGTCAGTTCACAAGTTTGTCGTGTTTTAATAAAAGAGAATACCTTTTGTTCCAAGACTTGCGGGTATGTTACTCTGTTCTCCTCTGTCATTCGTTGCTTATAGCTGCTTTCTTCTATTCCCCAGGGAAGGTGAGGTGAAGTTCAGTAAGCTATCACCGCTTTTACATTTGAAAGATTTGACATGCTGTAATACAGCCGGACTCCCATTTTAGAGATGTCCTTTTATGATGCCTTGTCCTGAATGGCAAGACTATCCGAACCAAAGGGGAGCTACAGACACCAGCTCCCTTGGACCAGCTGCAGAAATCAGCCCTATCCATGACGGCTTTTGTGGGCCCTGGTTATTTCTGCACAGCAGGGTGGTCATTTACTCTCATCCAGGCAGCTTGTGAAGTTTCAGCAGGAAGCTACCCTCAGCTCGACAGCAGTACTGCCTGGGGTCAGGAGGCTGGCATTAGCACCTACACTGCACGAGATACAGGGCACCTTCACAACAGACACGGTCACCAGAGCAGGCAGCCTGGAACAGCTCCATCTGGGAGGGTTTGTAAGGGAACAGTTAAAAACGACCTCCCTTTTAACCACGCTCCATGATCTCTCTTGTACGTACCTCTAACCAACCCCCATGCATTCCCGTTACCAACCATTTTCATGATTGTAACAGCCTGCGTGGGACAGGAAATTTAACTTGAACAAAATTGCCCAAAATTACAGGGCAATGCAGTTACCTCCTATGGAGTAAAACCATCTGGGTCTGTTTTAAATCAAGCTATTAAAAAGGCAGACCGACTTTTTACTGACATGCATGAAGCTTATTAACCTGCACACACGCAGAAGCCCAGCATCTGCCCAGCCACTTTTGCTTTGTTTTAACATTTCAGAAAACACAGAAATAGAGTTCAAGAGTTCACAAACCAAAATACTCTTTGCTATTTACTCAGCTACATGTGCTCAAAGAAACAATCCATGCTGGCAAAGGCACAAACAGCTTCCATCTATTTCTTCAGAGAAAGCTGCAGAAGAGATGGAAAAAACCCTCCTCGGGGGGGCTTTTCACATCCTGGAACTGCCCAGAACTGCCATTTCCCATACCAAAAACTACCCAAAACTGCCATTCACAACTGCCCCAGACTGCCATTCCCCACCCGTCAGACACACACGCGTGGTCTCCAGCCCACCTCCCCCAGGCACCCCGGGGAACGCGGCACCGTCTGCATCCAATGCTCAGCTCAGGCTGAACCAGAGCAGGAATGGGAAGGAGAAGAAGAAATAGCCTGAAAGCTGCTTAATGCAGTTGCACTGCCAAGGGAAGTCACAAAATAAATAAATAAATAAATAAATGAAATGAAAAACAACCCACAACCCTGGAGATGTTACAGAGCAAAGAGCAGAAGTAACATCTCCTCCATCAACATGACGGGGAGCTTCCTGTGCACAAGTAAATGCTCAAGGAAACGGAAAACAAAAATATTGCAGTGAAGGAGCTTTGTAAGATAAATTGCACACTAATTCATGTCTCATTGCTGGTACACTGAAACGCTGTTAGGGTTAAAAAACAAACACAAGGAGGCAGAGGAAGACAGTTGCTTATAAAGAACACACGATTTGAAGGAGAGAAGAAAATCTTGATGGGACTCAGGGCTCCCCAGCACAAACTGATGCCTGGCCACACGTGTTGTCCTAGTCACACACAGTGTGACTTCCTCAGACAAAAAATGCTTCTTCGGCTTGTTACCAATGTGAAGAACTTGAACAGAATTAAATACATATAGCACAAAAATATTTTGCTAGTATAATTCTTTAGCCTTGTATGCAAGTCAAAATGACTTAAAAAAAGCACACTTCCTTTCTTTGGTCAGATTATCTCGCATTCTTTGACTGCTAGACAGAAACAGTTAAGAATTAACAAAAGGGAAAGTGGCCGTACTCCAATGGCAGACACCGAAAACAAAGGTCCGATCTTCAAAGAGCTGCAAGTACTTGCCTAACCAGTCTCCAGGTAGCCTAGAGCCAAGCACTGCGCTTTGGCTACCATTTGCAGGCAGCAGTAGTGAGCTCTCTAATGCCTCCTCACACGCAGCAGGGCAAACGACCTCTGTGTAACTGTGTGCTACTCCTTCGTGCTCTGAAGTAGGCACACAGCTTTCTCCTTGAGTATGTGGTTCTTGGTCTGCAATAGACTTAGACACATAGCATAAGCAACTCCACATATAAATTGCTTTGAACATTTGTGAATGAACACTAGCCAAGGATATTTTCGTCCTCTAAGTGGCTTTAACGCTGTGCCCAAGCCGCACAACTTGACTGAGAGCTCCCAGGAGGGAGCTGGGGACACCCCACGCATTGCCCCAGCGTCTCCTGGGCAGGCTGAGGCTGGAGCTGGGGACAAGCTCTCCATTTTAGCACACCCTCCTTCTGGCGGGCGTTCAGGAAGGTTGTCACACTTCTCCTCCACAGCGTCTCAAGGGTGTTGGCTTTTCATTCAAAAAACCCAAGCTTCGAGGGTTTTTTTCAGAATTTTCATCCACAGGAGAGGGACAGACGCCTTGGTGACCAGGACAGTAACACGTCTTCCAGTTAATGACGCTTATTCTACCAAATTTTCACACCATGTAGAGGTCCTGTTTTCTTAAATGAAAACAGTTAAAAGGGCAAAGAAAGAGGATGAGAAAGCAAAATTTAAACTAAACATCCTTATTTTAATTTTCTTTTCCCAAAGCACAGCTCCTCCTTGTCTGCAGTCCTTGGAGCACGCTGACTTATAAGTGGGTAAATGAGGCTGGTGGGCAGATGGCCCCAGCAGCGGTGGGGTTATTTATTTTGCATTATAATACCTGCTTAACTTTTTAGGTAACCACATGCTATCACACACACAGTACTCTACAGAGCACAGATGCATATTTTATTTTAATCACATTTACTGGTAACATCTAGTTTCCCTTCTTTACTCTCTCAGCTGAAGTATAAGGCTGCAACATGCAAACAAGGCTTGCAGAGGGACAAAAGGCATGTTTTTGCTAATCAACTTACCTCAAAAATAATTTTGGAAGAAAACAAAGACCCCAAATCACCTTACTACTGAAGTAAATACATATGAAATCTATAAGACTTTCTGGAACTGGCCCAGGCACACACACACACCCCCCTTTGATGGGCAGGGTATTGCCTCCTTCATTCCCAGTTTTTCAAGGAAGAAAAAAAAAAAAACACCAGCACCTTTATGGACATGGATTACAGAATGCACACCATTTAGCACCTACATGCTCCAGCTTGTTCAGAGATGACAAAACTCTTTGAAAATGCTAGTATTGCAGTTTTCAAAGTCACATATTTTAGAGGCCAAGACTTAACTTCCCCCACTATTGAGCACATAAATCTAAAGTTCCCCAACATTTCTTTGTTCCCCAAACTCCTCTGTACAAACCTGCTTTGTACTGTTGGTTGTTTTGCTGTCTTGAGCAGTCAGATCACTTGCTCGCATAAATACGAAGCTAGGAAAGCAGACACAGTTACAGGCTCTGTGCTTATCACAGATTTCCAGCCAACATTAATGTTTGGTATATAAGCTCTGGATAAGATCAACAGCATAAAAATGCTAAGTCTCTTGTAGACATTTCCTGCTTTTGGTACTCAATTTTAAGGATATTTCCCGGCTTATTCCATAAAGTGGGTATGATACCAAAAGAGCAAAAAGAAGAAGAAAAAAAAAAAGACAGTCCAAGATCAATTCTTCAAGTCCTGTCAGTCATCTGTAACTGAAAGTGGATCTAGGGAAATGGAATTCAGAGACCTACCACTGCAAAGGAAAATAAATGCTAGCATCAGGTGAAAGTTTAACCACAACTCCTCCAACTGAAGGAGAGTCAAGATGCTAGTAATGTACTTGCAGCAGAGTAACACTTTATATCCAGGTTGGAATGAAAGTTATGTGCATTTCTGAAGTAACTACAAATTTGCTTTTTTCAAGTGCCTAACAGAAAGAAGAAAAAGCAGAATATTTCAATAAAATCATCAAAGTAAATTATAGCACACTGTCACAGGGCAAAATCTGATCACTGAGATTAAAATACCAACGAAACATTAGACACTTTGGCATATAAAACACAGTAACAACTTACAGGTGCATAAGCAAAGGTCAATACATTTTGGACAAGTTACTAAAGTTCAGGCACTGTGGCTTAAGAACATCTCTAATCGCTAGGGATTGCCTCCTCGGGCTGGTAGCTTCATTCTGCATCTTCCTAATGCTTTTTTTTCCTCTGGATCCTGTTGATTGGCAGAACCATGCTGGACTAAACAGATGACAGCTCTGATTCATTATGGCAACCCCTTGTTACACAGAAGGAACAGCTGATCTTTCACAGGTCTGAGCTCCACAACCTGCCTTCGTACAGCTAAACCTACGCTGTGCTTGTAAGCAGTCTGTGTTAAGCACAGAGCCTCACTTTGCCCATTCCCTTTTGCCCTCCAGCACTCAACAGGAAGCTTATCTTCCTTCCTCTGATGGACCAGCTGCTAAAATCTCATGCCAAAGTGCATGTAAAAACAAAAAAGAGGCACAACAGAGAGATGAGAGGAGAAATGCTTTAACTGGGCCACCCAGCCCACTAGAGCAGGCCTGTAATGACAACTGCTGCATCATCTGATGCTCTGTTCCCACCTCGCCCCAGCTCTGATTTGGGGAGTTTCACCTGCGCAGCACAGCTCTGCCTGCTGAAGTGCACAGCGCAGCTCTTCTGACAAGCTATGTGTAAACCCATCTGCGATCTGAGGCTAAATATGGCTCTCAAATTTATTCTGAAGAGCATTCCTCATCAAGAAAGCTGGCCAGGTCACATACAAGCTAGAATTTCATTTGCAAGCACTTTTCAAATGGCACTAAGTAATACTGGTATTTTCTTCCCCCCAAGTGAAAATCCCACGTTTGCAAATTTTGCTCCTAGCAACTTCACTTCATTTTAATTATCAATATTAAACTAATCAGGATATGTTAATATGCATCAGAAGAATAATTAGCACTAAAAGCCACTCACATTTTTGTTCCTGTTTCTGCACCGTCAGCCTCTGAATTTAATTACAAAATTTTAGCACCAGTTCAGCTCATATTTTTTTCTGCTAACCAGAGCCAAAATAAAAGAAGTTTTTCATGGCTTCAACAAGCATTGCGCATTTTTTGTAATAACAAATTCATTATGACCATAATGATCTGAAACAGCAAAGTGTAAAGACAGTACTCTGAAGAGATTTAAGCCTCTTTGCAGTGAGCCAGGAGTTGAATAAAACGGGGTATTACATCCCTCTGGTGCAATGCGTTCATGTATTTTCATTTTAAATTTTCATATGAAGCAGTCACATATGCATTCTTCAGCTAGCAGACCAGCACTGGACTAACAGCTGCTCATTAATGTCCTTAAACACCTGCACTGGATTTGTCCCAGAAGCCTAACGCCGCAGGGACACAAGCCTTGTGGCGCGCTCCACAGACACAGCCACGCTGCCGGCATGGCCTCACCCCGCGCCCCCTCTGCCTCGGCCCAACGCTGCCTTCCATTCTGAGCAAGGGGCTGACACGGCCGCACCAGGGCCTGCAGCAACCTTCGATGTTCATAGCAGGGCAGAAGAGAAGGCGGCCGTGCAGCTTCCCTGCCCCAAACCACCAGCCACCGCAGATCAGAAGAGCCGTGACAGTGGCGGAGAGGAGCAGGCCAGGCCGCTGAGTGCCTGCTGCCTTCCCTTCACCATCACCAGACGCACTCCAGATTTAACGAGGGTTCACTTCAGCAGGAAGAAATAAATACAAATGCCTCATAAGACCACAGTGTTCTCCCTCACAGATTAGAGGGACATTCCACAGATGATTTAGAAGTTTTTCTTTTCCTTTTTTTTTTTTTTTTTTTTTTTTTTTTCCCCAAATGGTAGAAACACACTGGAGCCTATATTTAGAATGCACTGCCTCGGTGCACTGCTGGGATGAAAAGGTTTGCTGATAAAAGTCTAATTTAGCCTGTCAGCTTAGTTAGCTGGACACAAGCTGTACAAACTCACACGGTTCCGAGGGCTAAACGCAGCTGTGCCCAAATCAATAGCCAAGCAGCAACTCCGCCTGTGGTTACAAGAGCAAGTGGCCACAATCTGGCGGGGCTGGACGCAGCTGGGAAGGGGCTGCAGCCACCCAACCTCTCCCGACAAACATGACTGACGTGACCCACCAAAATAAAGAGGAGAGTGAGGGGGGATAAAACAAGCTCAGTGGAGGTAGTGGAAATTGCTCAGAGCGATTTAGGACATACCCCACTGAAAATCATTAGCATTTGACTTGTTTTGTTTAGATACAAACGCTCCGTTTCCATTGCCTTTGTGGTTCGGCATAGGCTCTTCTTAGAGGTGCGAATAAAGGGGTCTAGACGTGCTAAAGAAATTACTCACCTGAGTTTGGCTTCAGGTGTGGAAATTGCTGAAGCAGCTAAGAATCAGTTTGCTTCCAAAGTGAATTCATGTGAAAAGGTGTTAACGTGACACCCCTTGAGTCATGAGATTTAGAAATGCACAAGATCCAGCATGAGGAGCACCAAGAGCATGTTTCTCAGGCACCCTCTCCTTGCCCTCCCAGATCACAGCTCAGGTGTGGCAGGGCTGCTCCCCTGCCCACTCCGCGTGGCAAGGCTTGCAGCCTCACCAGCGAGTCAATCTGGTAATTATTCGTAGCCATTTCAATCCCTACCCTTTGGTTCCTCACTCAGCAACAAAGCTTGGACCAGAACTCATAAGCAAGCAAAGTACTGAACCAGGTCCACTTTAATGAGCATGGGCAAAAATCACACATCATAAGCCAAACAAGTGCAGGCAGAAGCAGCAAAGACAGAATGTCCGTGCAACATTTGTCCTCAGCCACAGAAGTTCAAGCTAACAGATACCTGGAGGAAAAAAACAAACAAACAAAAAAAAAACACACAGAATGGGCAATTATAGCAAAAAAAAAAAAAAAAGTTATGATTGCAGGAGAAAAAAGCACAGCCTGGTTGTTTTGTAATGCAAAAAGGGTAGAAGCTAGATACTTTAGGACAGAAGAATTATGTTTTTGAGATTTACTGCTAAAGAAGCTAGACATTTCTGTAGTCACTCGTAGCTGTGCTTTTTCGGCACTGATTCCACACCAGTCTTAGACATTGAAAATCCTTTCTTCTTAAGTTTTTAAGTTTTCATGATATGGATGCCTGCCTATGCCAAAACTATCTCAAGACCAGGTATCAAATAGAAATTATTTCTGGACACTCTTTACAAAAAGAGAAATCCTTTGGGCTGTCCCATGCCACTACCCCACAGCGGAGTGTAAATTTCAGGTGGTTCCTCACCTCTTCATGGTTTACACATAAAACATAGCAAGGAGGGGAAAAGGTGGTTCTCTGTCATTTGTAACATCTCTTTAACATGTCATCCCACAAAATGGCCTCAATTGTATTATAGGAAGTGTTTTTGCTTCAGCACAAAGACAAAAATAAACATCAATTATTTTCAACTACCACTAGATTTACCAAGTGTCCTGATGAAACAGCACCTTCAGACCAGTGGACTATGCAAGCTGAGAATTTTTAAAACCTTTCCCCACCATTTCCTATGAGAGGGAACAATAAGCAAATTTCAGACAAATCAAGCAAGACCACCACCGCGAGCACTGCTGCAGTCAGGAGGCTTTATCGCAAATGCAGTCCTGCAGCCTGCACGTGACCTGCCTTGCACCACAAACAGATTTGCCTGCAAATGGGTCAGGCTGTCATGCATAATTCATAGGAGCTTCCCCATGATTTGTTAAGATTAAACCAGACACTGTTAGCCAATAGCTCTCTGCTATTAAAAAGCATAAAAAAATTGGTCACCAATTAGTCGCACCGTATCCTTCTGTCTGACACATGTACCATACACATGCTGCAATGGATTGTATTATGCATAATGTTAACCTAAGAGTGGTAAGTAATGGGATACATTTTCAGAAAAAGCTTTTCTATTTCGTACAAGGTAAGAGATTTCAGGAGTGTTAAGCGTCTCTGACACAGCACAGGAAAAAAATAACCACAGCTCAGGTCAACAAATCCATGCCTCAGACTTTAGTTGCTCAGTTGTATTTCCTGAGAGAAGAACTGCATGGTCAACATTTGTGTTAGACTACAAAAGGATCTCCATTTAATATATCTACAAAAGGATCTCCATTTAATATACCCACATAACACTGGGTAATTTGCACACACATCTCAGGTCGCTGCTGCTCTCTGAAACTGATGGAACAAGTGAAGTGACAGGCAATTTACATCAGCTTTCTACCTTACGTATAACAGTTTTACACTCTCTCATCATGGAGAATCTACTCTTGCAGAAAGGAACGTGTGTCACAGCCCATTTTTCATGAGGGAAACAGACACAAAGCAGTTAAAGAATACATTCAAGGTTAAACATCAGTCAGCATGAGGGAAGAAATAAACTTCAAGTCTGCAGTCTCCTGGTCAGGCACCCTTCAAATTCATTGGTCCTCCTCTCTGCTAGCAAATACCTACATTGAGAATTTATTCCTGCTGGTATGCTTTAATCACACACAGTTATCTAAATATCCTGGCCATGCCTGGTCACCACAGCACTAAAAAGACAGTGCTACATGAAAATAAAGGTGATATATAAGTTATCTGTTATTGTTCAAAATTAAAACAAAACACTTCCAAAAAGTCTCAGAAGAAAACCACACAAGGATTTACCTGCACACTTTCTGTTAGGTGTCACGTTTGAGTGACACACTTGAGAAGAACAAAGAAAGGGCAAGGAACAGGATAAGAGGGAAGGGAGAAAAATCAATCCTTTGTTACATAAGTTGTCTTTAGAAAACATGAATATATTTAAAATCTGTTAATTAAAATTCAGGATCAAAGCAAATGTATCGGCACAGGTAAATACATAAGTAACAGTAACTGATCATACACACACATTTAAATGTCAAAAGAAAAACAGAAAGGTAATGGCTGATGTAAATTCTAAGCCAGATCCTGGATTCTCAAAAGCAAAACAACATTGTGGCTTGTGGATGTGAAGCAGTTTCTCAAGATCTGTCAATAAAACTATGTGGCAATCCAAATTTGGATACAAACCAAAAAGCCTTGAAATGAAATAGCTTGATAAAGAGATACAACAACAACAAGATACACACGTATACACCCCGGATGTACAACCTAGTTTAATCTTACCATTTACGTCTTGGGTCTTTTTCATCTTACTAGTTCATCAAATCTTTGGTTCATTCTCTATAATTCAGCACGAGAACGATGGTAAGAGGCTGAAAACACTTCGGAGGTCAAAAGGCTGGTCACCAATATGACAACACCATCTGCATAAAGCTACATCACTGACATAAGCCTTATCCCCAAACTGGCACAGCTGCTAAGTCCTATGGTAGAGAAGAGTGGGCCAAGAAGAAAAGACAGAAAAATCCTTCTGTGATGGTCACACTGTGTTCAGGTACTGCCTCTTCCTAACCTGGTCAGTCCGAGGCCCAGAAGAGATTCACAAGCTTCAACTGGACTGCCAAAAAGATTAGATTTTTCCTGTCCACACCCCAATTTCACTGCTCCCAAAGAAAAAAACAAATTGAAAAGCCTAGTACACAAAAACCACCAACCACCAAAAATCCCTGCTCACAGAACTGCTTGCTTGTATTAGAGCACAATTTTTGCAATTGCTTCCCCTTAGATGAAAAAAAAAATATCATTGCTAAGTAAGAAAGTTAAGCACTAAGAGCAATAAATAACCAGCAGACAAGAGACTGGTTTTATTCCCAGCTCTTCAATGAATTTCTCACATTACTGTTAGGAAAGCCGTTTCATCATTTTCTGCTCATTTTCCTGACCTACATGAGAGAAGCGAAAGTCTCAGCACCCTGTGAAGTAGAGAAGACATAGCAGTAAGCCTGCAAAAAAAGGAGGGGGGGACACAACAAACAAGTTTTGCTTTTTGTACTTCACTGTTGCATTTGCTTGGGGTTTACTCAGCCCTCTCCTAAATTGCACCCTGAGCCCACATCTTTTCACATGATCACGCCACCGGCTTCCATGTCTAACCCACAGCAGTGCCAAGGGCCATCTCTTCAAAAGCAAAATCTGCAGAATGAGCAGTTACTCCATAATATCCAGTATCAGACAACAGACTGGAAAGCAATTATAAGAGTATTTTTCATTTCAGTTTGATCTTCTGTCCTGCAAGCACCAGCACTACACACTTACGAAAGCCAATGTGTTTCTGTAATTTCAGCTTTCCTAATTCCTCAGACAATTACTTTAATAACCAATTTTCTGAGATTAAAAAGTAATCTTCAAAAGTGTAAGAGGGGGTTGGAAACGCTGATGAAAATGGGATCAGTCCAACCCCAGTCAGCACGCTGGCAGCAAACCACCAACTCCTGCCAACTGCGAGCGTCCTGGAGTCAGACGGCCCGGTCACAGCAGGCTCTCATTAACCCCGTCAGCTGCAAGTGTGGGATGAGGCCTCACTAACAGCCCGTGGCCTACACGCACAACAGCACATACATTTCTCCTTGAACCTCTTCATAAAAGAAACATGCAGGAAAATAGGACACGAGTGTCCTTTATGCTCGTTTCTGCTCGAGTGAAGCCGATGTTCGTCTGCGTGCTGCTCCTGAGGGCAGCAGGCCGCCCCAGGAGCACGTTTCTCCCTGTTCTCCAGGCCAAGCATCCAGCAGCACGCAGTGCTGAAACATCAGGCAACAAGGGGCAGTCTTTAATAAATGCCACACTGCCCTTTCCTCCACAGTGACACGCTGCTATATGGAGCTAATGGAACGCAAAAGATGAGCTGTTGTGAGGCATTAACCCTTGTTTTCTCTCGCTCAGTGATGTTTAGGGGCTGCAGCTTGTTGCCGCAGTGTACAGCCCACCATCGCAAGCACACTGCTAAACTGACAAGAAAAGTGCACATATATTTGACAGAGAGGCATGTTAAAAAGAACGGAAATTAGTTTATACTCATTGAGCAGAAAAGCAAGCACAGGAGTAAGGTGATGTTTTAAAGACAGCTTAACTGGAAGCAATCCCATGCCTTTTTCAAGGGTTTGATAAGCACAGTGATGTGTGTGCGTGCATTAGGAGAGAGCATTACATATGTGCTGCTACTAAATACACCACACAGATGCTTGCTTGCCGTTTGGGAGCCCTCTAGTAGCTGTATTCTAGCTTTTTGTCTGGTGTAAATTGAATAGGATTTGTAGAAGCTCCACTTCTAAGGGGCTGTCATTAGCTACTCTTTTATAAGGGGTTTATCCACCAGAAATTGAAAAGAACCCAAACCACCAATAAAAAAAGCACAGTTAATCAAGATGACTGCCCATAATTTTCTTTTTAAAAAAAAAAATATATATATAAGTCATTAGAACGAAATCAAAGTATTTTCCTTCTGTTGTTCTTTACAATAACTCAGAGATTCATGGCTTCATGTTGACGAGCAGAGCAGGGAACACTACCATCATATATCCTTCTTTAACCACAAGCACCGAAGGGTCCACGTCCTCTCCTGTTGGTGTCAGTGAGCCGCCAGCCCTGCCCATACACATTACTGCCTGCTGACTTCCAAGGGGGATGGCCGGAGAGTGTGGAGTTAAAAGCTAGAGGACATTAGTCACAGGGCATTTCATTCATCACTGTTCCCTCCCTGTGGGAGGGAGGGACTTGCCCTCACCACAAGCCTGGCCATGGAAGATGCGAAGGAGGAGCTGCTTTGTTACCCAGCTGGCGCTACAAACCAGCACGCACATCTTTCCAAAACATGATCTGTCGCTCACACGCACACCCAACTAGCACCAAAATTCATCTACCGACAGCATGGAATGTTCTCCCTCACCCTCCCTGTTCTATGTTGGGGACAGTTAGCAGGACAGTGCCCCCACAAATGCTGGGGACAATTAGCAGGACAGTGCCCCCACCACGTCAGAACCCACAGCTCCTCTGACATTCATCTTCCTGGGAAAGCCACCCAGCAAGTGGCCGGCTTCAAAGCCTGCCTGCGACTAAGTGGCTAACCAGCAGCTGCGCCAGCCCTTCTGGGACTGGGCACCCAGCCAAGAGATGTTTGGGGTTTTTTTATGAGGGGGGAGAAAAATTACCATAACTGCAGTGGGGAAGGAAAATTAGAAGGCCTCAAGTGCATTTTGCTGAGCTTATATCACAGGGTCATGGGGGGTTGGTGTTTATACATACGTGCTTCCGTTTAAACAAAGCAAAGGAAGAGCGTGGGGTGGGTAGGAAGGTGAAGGGGAACATTACAGAAAGAAGTTTGCACAGTCTTCTCTTCGGAATAGTTTCAAGCCTGGTGGGCAAAGAGGAGAGGGAAGAATAAATAAAGCACAACCCAGAGGCATTTTTCTCCCTCTGCATCATAACAGATCAATGAGCTAATGGTCTTGTCTATTTCACACAGACATCTGCACTTTAGGACCACAGTTCAAGCCCAGGCCTCAAAGAAAAGAAAGATGCCAGAGACAAAGAGAGCTATACAAGATAAGGAGTTAATGCTACTGAACACTAGCACCATTTATTAGTGTGAGAGTAGAAAAGATTATGGACTTCTACCCACAAGCACAAAGGATGCCCTTCACTGTCCACGGGGGTATCAAAGCTCATGTAATATTCAGCCTTTTTAAAATCACACCACAGAAGTTTTGATAATCAATTGTTGATTTTTAAATCCTTGGGCTAAGTTTTATGGAATGCTTTCTTTGTACAGGCCACGTCAAAACATCAGTTTGATCCTGTTAAACAGGTCATCTTTTCCTGTGTATGAATCAAGAGGAGATTGCAAATAGATTATGAAAAAGCATCCTGTTAGACTGTCACTCTTCTGCAGGTACTCAAGAGGTGAGCAACTGTCAGGACTCACATATCAAACAACAGTGAAGAAATATAACGTAGGTATTACCTACAATGAAATAATAAGAAAAATCAATCAAAAACCAAGATCAGTGATCTGTAAATATTACACTAGTTCTCTGGAAGCTGGCTACAAAACATAAGCTGTAACTAAAGCCTTTTAATGGTCCTAAAAAGATGTGATGAACATTCAAAGGGTGTACAATAAAGGTACAATAGGGGAACAATACAAATGTCAGAAATACAATAGAAATGTCAATAGAAATTGGGTCAATAGAAAATAGGTCAAAGGGGTACAACAGAAATGTGTGGAAAAGCTTATTTCTTCTTATAATGTTAGCTCTTTACTTAAAACTCAAGAAAATCTTACTGAAATACACACTTCATATAGAACAGTGTAGGGTTATCATAAATACACTCCCAAGCCTTTGTTATTAAAGTATCGGGCAAATTCACAGCAGAGAAAAAACTTCAAGTGCTATTAAACATGAAGATACCAGTCGCTGTTCAGCAAGCAACTGATCAGTAAGTCCCTGAAAATTGAGTAAATGTGTTATGGAGGTACCACTGTTCATGGTATTGCATTCCTTATCTTTACCTTCAACCCATGCAGACAGCTTGACGTGGAGATTAGTATTAACTAACATTCAATACCTTTAGCAACAGCATCATTCCTCCGTGCATGCACTTTTTTGCTCTTTTACCTTTAGCTTTATATATCTTACCATGATGCTATTCCCAGTCAAAATTTTGTTACCACTACAAATCTGTGCAAAGAAAATAGAATTAAGAACCTCTAAAGTTATGTGTAATTGTATTTAATCTTTAACTTTAGGAGTTATCATCCCTAACTGACACAGCAAGTATATGCATAATGTCCTCCACATATACAAAAATGAAAACAATGTAATTGCCCCACACATACACAAATGTTGATACACCTGCAGACAGTTTGGCTGCAGTCTGGGACATGCCAAGTGAGAAGATGTGTGGCCTCGCCGCAGGCATGGGCGGCCACGGCCCCCTGTGGCAGCCTCCCACCTCCGACCCAGCACAGCTGTCCCCGGAGCCCCAGCCCACGCTCAGACAGTGGGCAGCCACGGCGTGGGTGTTGGGACACCCACGAGCAGCTCAGCTCCCCATCTGTTTCTCACTACTGTGAAAGCTCTTGCTTCTCCACAAGACTGGGAGTAGGCGCCTTCTCCCATGCTCAAATATCCCCAGGGGCTTAATGCAAACCTTAACTCAGCAGAAAAAGATTCACAAACACCAAATCACCACTGATCTAGTACCTACAGGGAAGTCAGGAGGCTTTTCAAAACAATACATCATTTCCCATCATAGCAGCCTACCCCACACGTGGCTACCAAACTCATTTTCCAAGAGGTGATGCAATGGTAAAGCTTTGGGCAAAAACCAATTAAAAAAAAAAAAAAAAGTCTAGTTTTTAACCTGTCTTCAATTTTGTTAAAAGTTTTACTGTTTCTTTGGTTTAAGCCCATTTAATACACAAATAATTCTGTATTGTCTTTCTACACGGTGTTGTGGTTTGAGTTAGCAGACCTGAGAACACGGAGCAGGAACAATCCTTTCAGACGATCACCACAGCACAGACCTGCAGCAGAGCTCGCTCAGTGTTAGGTGTCTGTTGTGTTTGCTTCCCTTACAGCCTCTTACATGTTGCTGCTACACCATTAATTACTTTTCTATAAAGTTATCATAGAAATAAAAGATATAACATCTCATTCTCACACTGGTAAGATTACTTATTAAGTATGAGCATAACCTGCTTATGCAGCCAGTGCTTAATTTCAGAGTGCTGCAAGGTCAACCAAGAACCTAAGCCTGCATGGAGGGTCCTGCTCCCTGCCCCAGCACCCAGCTCCAGCAAGTGAGACTTAAACTCTCCCTCACCTCCTCTGGCCCAGCCCAGCAGTTGCAATGAGAGAGCTGAGAAGCCTATTGTCTTAACAGGGAGGAAGTGTGGCATTTAGAGATGAGAATATATAGCTTCCACTCGCTCTGTAATTATTGGTAACCAAAGACCACCGCCACGCACCGAGTTCAGAGTTAAAGCCTCACCCCCATCTCTTCAGTACTGAGACAGGGCACTGCGGAAGGGTTTACTCCCCAGTAAATGACCTTTTATCTATACAGCTAACAATGAGCATGAAATCCCGCAGTTATCTTCTTGTCTCTTCTTTTTCATACACATACACACTCTAGTTAATAGGAATTAGCATCCCATTGTACAAGAAACCTCCATCCCATTGTACAAGAAACGCTCCTAAGAAGAACGCTTGCCCGCTGAACAGGCACCACCCAAGGCACAAGAGGAAGGGAATCGCATCCTGAGAAACACTTCATGTAACGCGCATTGCCCCGCTGCTTGCTGAACTGGATACTGGCTTCTTCTGGTGTGGCAACAGACGTCTGGGTGAACAAGCCCTGGTCCGCAGGGTGTCAGCGGCAGGGATGTGTAAACACCGCCCGGCACGCACACCTGGGAGCTGTTAGCACCAGCATCAACCCAGACATGGGGCACTTCGGGGAAAAGGAAAAAAAGTCTAACTAATTACATAAAATACCTAGCACATTTTTCATCACTGAAATAGTAAAAGAGACTGAATGGTAACTGTAGTAAGTGTGTATGTTCAAATTGCCTGTGCACATGTGAGCTCAGCTGCTCATTTTCCTTATGTGCAGAGGGCTCTACAAAACCTAACCTGGTAGTCAGGCCTTTCAGGCTCACTGCTCTTCAATCATTCTGCCTCGCAGCAAACTGACCGAGGCATATGCTCAGATTTACCTTGAACAGTGACTTCTGCACGACAAAAGCAGACTTGTTATTTTAATGGCCTTGTTGTTAAGAACTCTTTACACCTGAATAACAAGTGTATTTTCTACTCAGAACCTGAGCAAAGAACTAGAGAATTTAATCCAACTGCCACTACATAATGTTTAGTGTCCGGCTAGTATAATATTTAAAGCAAACTCCAAATGAGTCCCTTGATTCCATTTCCCAAGTTTTGCTTGCAGCCTGCATCCAGGCACCATTGCCCATTACAATTTTGTATTGTTTAAAAATAAAAATAAAACTAGGTGCAGACACATTTAGGTCTTTAAGGTTTGAATTAAAAAACAAGAAGGAAGGAAACAAAGAAAATAAACCAGCCTCCTTCTCATAACCCCGTTTCAGTGATCAGATAGTGGGGAGCAGCTGCACAACCCGACACGCAGGACCAAGCCCCTGGTGTGCACCATTTCATCTCAAACACATGGCTCAGCCAATGCTCGATGCAGCTAGAGGGATGGCTGTCGGGTACCTGCCACAAGTGTCTAGCTGCTGGTGATACCGCCGTCAGAAATGACTCAAGGACAAGCTTTTTCCATAATAAAAAGCAGAGCACGTATGAATTTCAGCCTACACATCTCCAAAAACGCCTTCTGGAACAAAGGGGAGCATTAGGGAAGAGGGGACCACAGCCCCGGCAGACAGCAAGGCACTGGTGCACTACCTATAAACACAGCACACAGGAAGCGAAGACTTCCTTTTCATCAACCCTCCCCAGCCGCCCCACCAGCAAGCTGTGCAAGCCTGGAGGAAGCAGCAAGGCCACATGACATCCCCAAACCACAACAGCTATTTTTACACAGCCCAGGCAGCCTTACAGCAGTTGCAGCCTATGAAGACACTTGCTGGTTTCACTGGTACGCACAGTAAGAGCACGAGATCTTGCTAAACTGGCTGTAGCAGAGACCCACCTGCGGACAGTCACACCACCCCCTGGAGCAATTACAGATCCAAGCCCTGCACTCAGACCTGCTCTGTGCCCAAGGTACCTGAAGAGATGGCACGCAGGCCCAGTTACCCCACAACACTGCTTTGTAGCCATCCAAAGGGTCCCTAAATCACTGTTGTCTTATGACACTATCAGCAATAAAGCCTCTTCTTTCTCTTCAAAGAGAACTTCAAGATTCACATCCAGTTTTGTTTTCCAGCTTAGGAGCAGACTCAGAGTCTCCGAAGCCCAGACTTGACTGTATCATGAGCTGCTCTGGCACCTCTTACGTAGGCTCTTTCAAGTGCCCTATTGTTTTAGGGACTACAGACCTTTTGCAATTACAATCATTAGAAAAAATGGTGCTTCCGTTTTTAACTTGATGCTTTCCTTCTTTACTAAATACTAATTCTATACTATCTGAAATTAAACAATTTCATTATAAGTTTTCATATTCATTTTCTTTACTTTTGTAGATCCCTGTATTTCCAGATATCCATTTTACAACTGTCTGAGGAATGATAATCAGGTTACCCATCTACCTCGCGTACATACCTCAGACCATCATTCAACTGGCGCCCCTGATAAAGACGCCTACACAAGGTTATTCAATTCCTATTGTCACACAGTAAGCCACAAATAATTCAATTTACACCATGGGGCTTTGCTAATTAGCATTTGGTCCTTGAGTTATGAGAAACAACTGGAATTTCGTAGGATTCTTGAGCAGTTTCAGAACCTTAAGAGACTAATACCCTGATGTAATCAACGTTAACACAAGCCCACTCTAATTTCCTTGTCATCAAGGCTTCAGCACCTTGACACGTAACAGCATCAAAAGGCAATACAAAATTCAACACAAAGCCAGAACAAAAAGGCATCCATAACATTAACCACCCTAACTTCCCCAACCAAAGCTTGAGGTCTTTCTGGAAGCATGGATAGGCTGCCTTGATTCATTGTGAAGGTTTAACGGATGCCAAAGCCACACATTAACTGGCTGTGCCATGGTAGCGAGAAAGGCATTTTATCCTTTGCTTACTGAGTAACTCCAATGTGTCACAAGAGCAATTAAAGACCTCTGTAGTTAACTATTGACAAATCTCATTCCATTCCAACTCCACCTATAAGTGCTGGCTCAGAACAGTCTTTTCTTGTTCCCACTACCTGCCCTAAATTTTACATCACAGGCTTAAGTTCTGCTTTCATTTGCAGAAATGTAAGTGGAAGATGCTAAAGACTGAGACCAATAAAAAGTATAGAAAGTAGACAATACCAGAAGAGATGGCCAGCCTTCAGTCATATGAAATAGTTAGATTCTATTCCTATCACAGAAAGAAACAAGTACTCAGCACGAACAGTACTGAGAAACAGTACTCAACCTTCCCAGATATGCAAATATGCCATTCTCGCAGCGACTTCTTGCCACTTCTTTGTGCCATTGCCAGTTTTGATAAGACAAATTAAAATACACCCATGAAGCTTCACCCAGTGCAGATGCTTGCTCTTAATGATTTTAATAAGCTTCATGTGTTTTTTAGTTATGAAGAATTACTACTTGCAGACTTTGAAGGCAGAGATCCTGGTGTTATGAATTGCACATCTCCATTAAAAGCATCAATTCTTTAGTGCTTGTCACTCTTCTACCTATGTAAGGCCCTTGTGTTTAAAATGTTGAGCACTCATTAAATTAGGAGAGTCCAAATGCCTGAAATCAGGATGCTTTACAGAATCTCAAAGCTCCTTTGCCCACTGATTTTTCTTTACTTAAGTCTACATTTAACAGTCATGCGAATTTTCAATACATCTATTCCTCCTAATGTGCACAGCCTTACTTCACAAAGCTTTATTCTAACATGCACACAAAAAAAAAATGCCATTATAACCACAAAGGAATCCTCGCTGGCACAAAGCTGGCTGCAAAGGCAAAGCTGAAGCCATGTGAAGTCATCTGCCACAGACAATGTCCAGCTTGTGCTCCGCACACAGGAAGCCTGTGACAGGAGTCAATGCTGATTGCAGTGAGATCAGGAGCCAAATATAGCCCAATAGGCTGTCTCCCTGCTCCCTCCTGTCCTCCTCCCTGACAATACAACGAAATGGCATAGCTCCAAATGGATTACATTAAGATATTAAAGCTTGTGCATCCTGCCTGAACTGCAAGGCAATACAATTGCTGGAAACAAACAGCTCAGAGCAAAAAGAATACAGGGGAGCAGTCAAAGAAGCTACAAGCTAGACCTCTAAACACACAGAAGCATGCGGACAGGTGCAGGGTGCACAAAACAGCTGTGTTATCAGTAGGTGTTGGATTTCTAATTGCAAAAAACAGCTACAGCAGAAATCATCCCAACGGCGATCTGCTGGGAATCACAAAAGCAAAGCCCTTCAACATCAGTCCTGCGGACTTAGGCCCCTGTTAGGGAGCAGAAAAAAGGTGACAGACAAGTTAGCATGGAAATAAGGAGAAAGTAAATTAAGACCAATTAACTCATTTGAATTCCATGACGGAGGCCACACAGTCCTGATTATGGGAGGAATTAAATAGTGCATGCCAGCACAAAGATCACCAGAGCTACAATTATTCCTGGCAGACGCTTTTCAGAGCTTCTTTTCCCCATATTTGCAAAGGAGGGCATGTCTCCCTCAAGATCAGTCCTATAAATACAAACAGCAAATAATAAAATTGACTTCTGACACTTCAGCTGGAAATAATGGTCTTCGCTCAAGTAACACTGAATGCCATAACTAAACTGATGAGAAACAACAGGCCCCATCTCAAAGCAACCCATCTATTCCTGAACAAATAAAAGAAGGTGGAATAGCAGAATTAAGTTTATTTAGATACTTCCCCCTTCCACCGAAAGACGTCAATGGAAAAAAATCTGTAAATTAATGACATTTAAAAATAAAGGAAGGTGGTCAGCATGGTTCATGCATGGCAAGTTCAAGTCCTAGAGTTTACTCACCGTATTTTGTTCATATAAATACAACTCCATACAAGACACACGACAGATTTGCCCTCATGCAAATAAATGCCAGAACATACTGGTAAGACAGAGCACACCTTCCGTCTGATGGGCTCCTGTGTCAAACAGCATACCATTGGGGTTGGTGCTGATGACACAGATGTTTCCACTCCTGGTTAAACAGTGCCACTTCCATTGCCACTGCTGGTAGCTAGCCACGAGAAGGTGATTTAAGGACAGATGGAACAATTCCCGTGTTCCAGTTCACATTAGTGAATGGCCAGAATTAGTCTGGTTTCAGCAGACTGTGGAAGAAAGAAAAGTAATGGTAAACTGCTCTAAACTTACTAAACAAGTACGGCACGGTCTAAGCTTCTACCTCAGAACAATTTGAAAATTGAAAAAAAAAATGAAAAGCCCATTTATGATTTTCAAGATTTTCAAAAAGAGCTATTTAAAATACAGATTTTTCACACAGAAGCTTCCCAGTTCCATCTAGCCAGATTTAAGCTTCGCCCAGGTAAGGGGACAAAGTACCCGAGTCTCAGGACTTGCACGACCAGACCTGCTGAGACAAGTGGAAGGCTCCTTGCCTACCAATCTCAGCTATGCCCAGCATCTGAAATCCAGATAAAAAGAGAATTTTCCAAATTGGAAGTAATTTGCGAAGCCCAAAGAGGACCTGTTAACACAGCCTATTCGTGACTTCAAAAAAATCTTCTGAGGAATTATTTAATTAAAGTCAAAAAAAAAACCCCACCCAGTAGCAGGCCCTTGTCAGCAATTCAGCAGTAATCAGAGGGGGAAAAAAAAAAAAAAAAAAAAAAAAAAAAAGCTTTTCTACAGACTGCAGTTTAGCTGTATATGATCATGGGCTATTAAAGAGAATCCAGAATTATTTAAAACCATGCTAACAGAACTAGAGCCTACTGATCATTTTTGGTAATACTAAAGTTCTGTTCCTTAATGAAAAAGACTATGAGGAAGACTTTTGGCTGAACTGGGAAGCACCTCAAAAGAAAATGAAAAAAGTATCTTGGTAGTTAAAAGATGCATCAGAACTTGCAGGATTCAATACAGAGAAACTAGAATTACCAAACTCTACGGAGCACTATTCAGACCACGTTTAATATATGCAAAGAGCAATTTAACTACAGTCAGAAATAAAATATAGATCCCTACAACAAGTTGTGAGTGTTTTTGAAAACCCGTTTTGGAAATCCAGAACCACACTCCGAAACCTGAAATGACACTGGTGCTACAGAGGCTCCGACAAAGAGTAATAAAGATGTTGAAACTGTATGATGGATTTACACACAGGAAACTGCAAAAAAAAAAAAAAAAATTACACAGGAAATTAGGAGAATCAAGCTTTTGCAGTCTGTTCAAGAATACCAAAGGCAAGGAAACTGGAATAAACTACGTAGTTATTTTATTCCAAAGATCCAGACGTTCAGAAGTGTATATATATACACACACACAAATTAAACCCGTGAATTTTGGAGTCTTCAAAAGCAGATCACAATTAGAGGTCCAGGAATAGGTGGCAGAATACATCTGCTTATAGCTAAAATCAAAACAAACATGTCTTGTATTTCATGAA
This sequence comes from Nettapus auritus, assembly GCA_011076525.1. Lineage (NCBI taxonomy): Eukaryota > Metazoa > Chordata > Aves > Anseriformes > Anatidae > Nettapus > Nettapus auritus. The sequence continues at coordinate 1,978,790 of CM021776.1, read as the reverse complement.
AGAATTAATTGCCAGCTAAGGAAACTGAATTCACATGATTCCCCCCCCCCCCCCAGACAAATTCAAAAATAATTACATGTGCTTCATCAGCTCAGGAGATAAGAATCTCATTTTTGCTGCCTTACTCCATGGGTAATTGTTTCCAACTGTATACTTAGGAATGAAGTGCTATTTATGTAGATGCAGTATGATTGTACATCCACTTTGTAAAGGTGTGCAGAACTCTGTGGTTTGCATGGCAGAAGGTAAATACAGCCAAGATGATAAAGTCCTGACCGCAAATAGGAGATCCCAAATTGCTTGTTAAGCAACAAATGTCTGAATTGTATACACAAAAGCCCCAATAAAAAAGGGAAAGAAGGGGCAACATTCAGGCGCTCTCTTTTTAAGCAGTAGTAAATAAATGATTGTAAAATACTTCCTTTTTATTTTTTAATCAATATTTTCCTTCCTCTGAATGAATCCAATTTCAATTTCTTCTGCTCATGAGTTCATCACTCCCCTGATTTCAGGCAGGACAGAAGACCGCAGGGGCGCTGAGCCGAGCAGCAGGAAGCACGGAGGAATGTTTATATTCCGAAGCACGTGCTCTCACTGACTTTCATACCAACTAGAAAGAAACAGATGTCATTATCAACTTTAAAAAAAGGCATACAGGAAACTTCATTTGGGGTTTTGGACATGTGAGGGAATGTCAGTTTTTAGTTGCTTCTAGGACCAGCTCAAAGGCCACTCTTCATCAACACTGTTCAGTCAGCTTTTCAGTTCTGCGGTTTGTTTCCCCCCCCCCCCAATACGAGGGATGTCTGTTAAAAGGTTTTTAACATATCTTCAGCCAGAGGCTGTTCGCATGGGTTCAGTCTGCTTTCTGAATACCTGATGCAGATGGTAGCTGCTAACTGAAAACTTATTAGAATTAAGTTCACTCAGAACTTCTGTGAACACATCTTACTCAAGTTTGAGCTCACTTTTAGTAAGAATGTAATGCAGTTTTTGTAGCCATTAGTTATCATTCCAATGTCTCTATAAAGGCTCTGCTGACTAAGCTCACCTGCCCAAGGGGGTTACACATTTGAACCCACCTGCCAGCATCCCAGGAAGCACCACCAAGTCCTACATGCTGGCAAGATTCAACTGTGTAAGGAGCTAGCTGGTCCTGGAGCCTGTAGCTACACACACATGCACTGAGCCAAAAAATAGGTCTGACCTTTAGAGCAGTGTTACAGACGTTTGTACATCTGTTCATAAGCAGACCACAGAAAAAAATCCTCTATGGGATACTTTAGAATATGACAGGATTTCAGTTCCTGTTGCTGGAGTTATCACACTGAAATTCCCCAGGTGATTTTTCCCTAAGGAATTTCTGTATTAAAACATGAAATAAAAGCAGGCTTTCAGATAGATTTTACAACAGCACATTCGTTGATGAATGGGACACCAATCTGTGCCTCAGTTCTTGTCCCCCTCCCTCCTTATTACTCAACTGCACTTGTTTGCCTCAAAACCTTTTTAAAAGCAAAACCACATTAGGCAAACAAACTTTTGACTGCAGCTTGCTCTACTGACACAACAGTTTGCCTAAAGAGAGGCATAAAACCCTACTGTTAACATTGATCAAAAGGCAGCCCCCTCCTTTCCCAGAGGGCGAAATTTGTTCCATATCATGTTTATTAATTCAGATCAGCAATCCCCAAAGAGAGGTCAAAAGTTAACCCCTCTCCTCGCTGATTTATGAGGTAGTGGCAGTGCTGTGTCAAATAACAGTAACTAAAGCACCAGTTTTTATGTAGCTGGCCTGATTAAAACAAACAAAAAACATCCAACCACACAGCCAGGAGTGTTTTCTTCAACATTTGCTTATGCTGTGCACAGCCAGCAGCAGACAAACTCGCTGCTGATGCAGGCCCAGCTCACACAGCCACAGGAAAAGCCTTCTCCAAAATGCCCCAGCCCCTCGCCATCACAGGAGCAACGATAAGATTTCAGCGAGCAAAAACTCACTCCAAGTTTCAAACCAGAAGCAAGACGAGGAGTTTAGAAGTGATTCACATCCTTCCCCAAGCGCCCCATAGGAGATTTTTGAGTAGGATCTACACAGAGTAACAGATCAAAAAGTTTGAGAGTGCTCGTGGTAGACAAAGTGTCTGGACCATTGTTACACTGGTGGGTTGGACAGCCGCCCAAACAATAAGCTGTTTTTAGAAAACTGGGGATTCATCCTCTTATGCGGCATGAGGGAGGGATTTAGCCTTAATTTAGCACCATTTAGAAAAGATTACCCTTTAATTGCAATAGGAGCTGGCAGACATGGGCAGCAATGAAAAGCTTTTATCCTGCAAAGCTTTCAATGACCAGCGGCCGTGAGGCAGCACGAAGCGACGAGCCGCGCTGCCACGGCCGCCTCAGGGCTCCCGGGGACCCCACTGCAGGACAGGGGACCATTGCTGCTGGCTTCTCTGTGCTGTAAGGGAACTCCAAAGAAAGACACAAACCCCTCATTCATCAGCATGCAAATCAGGAAGAGCAAATCAGAAATTGTGGTGTCAAGGGGCAGAGAAGCTGTGACAACGCACAGGGAGGAGCCGCGGCCATTTGAGGGGCTCGGACGTAAATAAAGCACAGGGCTGAGACAGGCGCTGGCTGAGCACAGGGCCCTTGCTGGGATCGTACTGGGCACTTCCTCCGCCTGGGTGTCAGTGCCACCAGGTAAGCAGACCTCAGCTCTCCCTGCTGCTCTGCCATTCCTGGGTGCCAGGAGGCAGCGGCCAGGAGCAGATGCGCAGCATGCCTGAGGTGTAGAGTTGCCAGATCGCTGCCAAGATCCAGTAGCTCATAGCCACTCAGGAACCCATTGCAAATGTCACCTAAATTGGAGCAAACCTAATGCTCTTCCAGAACAGGGTCCAGGAAAATTGAATTTGCGTTCAAACATGTTGTTGCAGCAGCGAGGCCTGGCTTACATCTGTACTCAAACAATGGACTGGAATAATCCCAGTTTAGGCTGGCATAAGAAATCCCAGAGCCTACTGCTGAGTTTAATTCAACCCATTTTTGTTTTTAAAAGTTCAATGAAATGTAGTAACTTCTATGTATAGACAAAGCTTGAAGCCAAGGTTAAGCAATCCTCCCTCCCCACTCCTCATGGTGCCTGGTATTTCTGGTAGCCCCAGGGCTGAAAGGTGATGCTACTGCCCACGCTGTCTGAGCCACCTGAGCGTGCTGGTAACCAGAGAAAGGGGGCTGGAAAAAAAAGCTGTTGGAAGAACTGCTTAGGAGCCACAAGACTACCATGGGAGAAAGATCTTATATAAGGAGGCAAATCACACGTGTCTGCTGGGAAAAGTGAAAGAGAGAGACACAGAGACAAAATCTCCCTGGTGCTACTGTTGCTTAAGGGAACCAGTGTGGCAGAGACTGCAACTCAATTAAGGAAAAAAAAATGGGATGAGGAACAAAACTAAAGGCAGCAAGAACCAGGAGCTGGAAGAAGAGACAGGAGCCTATAGCTATGAGCCCACATTGCCCTTCAGATATGAATTGGCAGCCAGCTGTCCTCATTCTCTTCATGTGGTAATTGCTTTCAACTTCTCAGCTCGTGCCTGTCTCCAAGGTAAAGACCAAAAAGCATGGCCTCCGGCAGCCCTGTGATAACAGTCCGTAAGAATATCACACATTAACCAAACCTAGATAACCAGAATAAGTTAATAATACCTCTCTCTTCAGAGATACAAGTCTATTCCAGACAGTATCTCAGTCTTAAGTCTTCATATAGGACAGAGAAATCCTAGCTGGGATAAGGAACAGTGCAGTTTTAAACTTACCCGGATATTAGAACTACACTTTGGTCTAGTTTTCACACAGCCAGACCACTTCTGACCTTCCAGCTGCAGCAACAGCTACAGAAGAGAAAATGGATGACCAGTCTCAAGTCTTAGCAAGTAAGCACATAACAGATTGAAGTATCATGGGTTATTTGAGAACAATACCCAACTTGAATAGTTGTCATTTACCCAAGGTAAAGCTAAACATTTAAAGTTCCCTTCATCACTAAGTCTAAGTAGCCTGGCATTACACTGGACCCTCAAGACATCTGAATACCTTAGAAGAACAAACAATAGGATTTTGACTTGTTTATTTATTTATTTATTTATTTATTTTTAATGAGATGCATTTTGCAGTTACACATTGAGAGTGTTTGTGTAATTTTATCTAACCGAACACACCACAGCAAAGTATCACATTCTTGGCAGGTGGATGAAGTCTCTACCACTCCCCAGGACTGAAGACGACGCACTCCCTTGTGTAATGTCTGCTGCAATGGCCTGGATGCTGAAGTTGCTGCCAATGGATGACCAGCATCTAACAACATTAGATATGCTAAGAGACATGTGTTACATGTAGGCGGCAGAGCAGGCCTGGAGAGAAGCCAGACTCCAGATATGCCACCCATATTTAATGCAGCCACATGCCAGTGACATGGGAGACACTGCGACGCTCACAGTGCCATGGAGCGCATGAAGCTACGCCTCTGTGTTCAGATCATTTGTTGGTGTAGCACATCTCCATCCACATGTGGCCTATTCTGGGACATGGAAGATATAATTGCTCTAAAGCACACTTTCCCAAATTTCAAAAAGCAAGCAAGAGCTCATAATAAAGAGCAAGTCAGGACTGCAGTAAGTTTTAAAGCCATGTTCTTCAGACATGACTTCCGATTTCTCCTTCTGCCTTTCAGAGTCAAACACGTGGCTCTTCCTAAGGGCACGCTCAGTAGCACACTACTTACCCCACCTATTTTTCTTGCATATTGTTACATTTCTTTTCTTTGCATTCACTGCTGCTGCTGCCCTGCTGCCCCATCTCAAAGAAAATTCCTGTATAGAACTCATTTGTGGAGCGTAATTAATTCAGAAACAAATTGCCATCTAAACTCAGTATTGAGAGAAGCAGAGAGGCTCATTTTGTGCTCAGTGACATACTGGAGCAGATCAGTTTTATTTTTAAGACTTCAAGGAACATTTCTCTGTCTACCCAAGAGTTTATTCCAAATTCAGAGCTGGATTTTGAGCTAACTTAGAAGGAGCACTCTATTTGTTGCATTAGAAATTGATACTGTTTTCATGCACTTTCCTTAAATTTGAGGTCTTTATGTAGGAGGTATTCTAGCCATACTCAAATTCCTCAAATGTAACTTTTCATTACAATGCTTTTCTGCATACTGAGAAGCAAAAGTAGCAGCAATGTCAGGACAGGAGATGAGCGAGTCCAGTTGGAAACCCTTACAGTTACACTCTGCTACAGTATCAGTTCCCAAGGCAGTACGGAGACTGATCTTAAAACACAACGGGAAGAGTTAATCCCATCCCGTAACGCTGGAGAGCATTCATGTGCACAGACACCAAACACTGGCCTCTTCTTGATAGCTCCGGCTAGCTCTTATGTGCAAAACCTAGCTTTAGACCCTTACTGAACCACGACATAATGAAACGAAGCTCAGATCTGGACAAGCTCCTCATCTTGTGCAGGCTGAATTCCCTTGCACATCAGTGCTAACTGAAGATTAAGGCCACGCTCTTCACACAAAGCAGTAAGCTTTGTGTGCTAACACATGACCAACACAGCGTGGTACCATGTAACAAGTACAGTAGCCCAGGGCACGAGATATACCTCCATAAAACCATCGATTTCTATGGACACGAGCTTGTCACAGAGGAGAACAAGGACACAGCAGGATGAGAAAATACATTCCTTATGAAGCAGACACAGAAATACTGTGTCAACTTTAGTACTATTTCAGGCCTATTGTGAGCAAGTACAGGACGGGCCTGTTCTGAAAATAAGGCTATACACACTGCTACATGATGAAGGGGAGGCAGAGCATACCACAGGCTGATAAACACTCTTTGAGGCCGGTTCTCAATCCCCAGAACAAGGACCTTAAAACCAAACAGACGCCCCACAGGGGCCTCACCAGCCCCAAAGCCTCCCCAGATGAGCCAGACTCCAGGAGCCGGCGCCCAGCTGCAGCCCCACACGGCAGGGTATGAAAGGAACGAATACTTACTGCGTTCACCCAAACCTAACAAGGGCAAGGTCAGAGGGAACACCAGACCAATTTTGACGTTAACAGGCTCTGTGTCATGCTAAAAAGGTCCTTCTCCTTCACTCCCAATAACTCATTTATATTTGGGGGCGCTTGGCAACACAGGCTAGATTAGAGCAACCAGCTACAGACCAGTACAGTAGCTAACGAAGATCCACCCAGCTTTCATTCAAAGCAGATACTAGCAGCACGCTCCCACTATTACATTTCTTCTTGTACTCCTGCGGCTTGGTTTGTATTTGTTTCCCAAGTCAAACAACCAGGCAATGAGGGATCTTTAGAGAGACCTCTCCTCCTAGTCTCTTTCTGTAAAGATAATATATATGATCAACCTGATTTATTAGTAAATCCTAATTACTGAGGGGGAGGAGAAGGATGTCTCAAACATGAAAATGGCTGGAATACTATGATCTCTCAACCCTGCCATATATCCATGAAATATAGAACATTTTGACAGGAAAGATTTCTTCCAAACTGCCAGGTCATGCTTATGTTCAAGCCTGGCAGCCCTGATGCACAGCCTGCATAGCAGCCCTCAGAGGCACCTTACCTTCCTAAAAACCAGGAAGGAGGAGTCGCAAGCTAAGATTCAAACTTCCAGCCTGGTTCTGCTGGACACGGACAGTTCTGGGTACACAGCGTCTCTCCAAGTCACTCACCACTACACTCCACTCCACTGGGGATACAGGAAGACAGGAAAGTATGATCAAACATAGTCAGCATTAATCCAGGATTACTCCAGCAAAATACACTTCTTCCTACTCCAAAATGCCACAGAAGTTAAACACAGTTTGCAAGGACAGAGGCTAAAAGGATGCAGAATGCAGGGCACGGAGGAGGGGACAGTGACACTTCAAAACTCCTGCAAATAAGAGTGACCAGCAGGATCTCTGCAAAACAAAACAAAACAAACAAACAAAAAAACACAAGTGTCAGAACAAACCCATAGAAGCCTGTTAATGGCCAGACGCTGACAGAAGACGACCCATCTCTGCATTCCTTTCCTAAGAGGTAAGGCTGCAAGTGTCACAGCAGCCAGCATTCCTTCGGTCCTCCCGAAATCCAGTCAAACAACTAACATATCTCGCATGCCCCGCTTGCTAAAAACTAGATGCAGCTATTTAATCCTTCAGCATGTATTCACTGCCTAAAAATAAACTGGGGAGGGGGTGGAATCATAAAAATGAGTTCAATCTTTAGAACTGTATCCAAAACTATGGGGTATATTATTACGCACAATATGTAATTTAAAATATATATATATATATATATATATATATATAAAGTAGTACAAGAGGCAGAGTAACAGCATCACAGAATAGTTGAGACTGGAAGGATCCCTGGAGATCAGAGTCCAACCCTCCCTCCCACTGCTTAAAGCAGGGGCAGCCACAGCAGGTTGCTCCAGACAGCATCCAGTTGGGTTCAAATGGCTCCAAAGACGGAGACCCCACCACCTCCGAGCCAAGAAAAGGAACTTAGCAAGTAAGTTAAGCCTGGCACGTTGGGTCTGTGGTTAATTATGTATGTGCTTTGGTTCAGTCTTCAGTTTTTATGGACTGTTCTGAAGCAACACAAATACACTAGAGGCTGGAGCTAAACAACTCCATAGCTGGAATCATTCCAAGTGACTCAAATGTGCTCTTAAAATATTTCTATGATTACTGAAGGATCTTAGAACAAGACTTCATTGTTACTGGGCGGGCGGGGGGGGAGAAGGGGAGGGGAATGTTTAGAAACACCCCCACTCCCCAAACACCGCTCTCTTTTAGCCAGCTAAGTGCAAGCAGCATCATTTCCCAGGGCTTAGTTTGGATATTTTGGCTTCAGCCCACCTTTAAATAGCTTCCTGAACTGGACACTCCATAAAGAACATAGGCTGCACTCGTGCAAAAAGTACTAATTACCCTTAAAAGAAGAAATTACAAAAATAGCTGCCTTGTACTTCACCTATTGTGTCTGAGTCAAATGTGACTGAAATGAAGCCAGGGGCAAAGCTGCAGGTGGGAGCGAGCAGATGTCATACTCGAAACCCTCACACGCACGTTCCTACCATGGGTTTCTTCTCCTAAGCACGTCCTGAGCCCTTTCCACGCATCCTAGCCCACAACCATTGCATGGTGAACCTCGCGTATCCTCCTGCCCAAAAGGTGCCTGCTCGCTGCCGTGTGGAACAGCCCCTGCACCGCTGCCAGCGCACCCCGCACGCCACCCCTGAGAAACCACCCCGCAACCTCATCTGCTCAAGCATCAAGCGATTTATGTGCTGTAAGGTCAGAGCCAGCAGGCCTCCACTGACAAACGTACCTGTCTTGCATGAATAAACCTCCATTTGAAGCTGGCTAGTAGAGTTAGCTGCAAGACAGCGAGAGTGCTCTGCCTAGAGGTTACTTACCCGGGGAGATCACCACTCCTACGCAAGGTCACCGTGCCCTACACACAGCAGCCTGGGACAGGCTCACCATCTTCCTTTTAACCCAGCTGTGAATATAGCTGTACACGCGGCAGTGCTGTAACGTTAACACAGCGCGTACAGAAATGGCAGTGCAATGGCTACTTTTATATATATAGGCACACGCACAAATACATGCGTACACACATCTATACACACAAACGCTATGAATACAGCAGTTACACAGTGATGCCTGATGTTTTAAGAAAAGTATGACAGATTTGTAACAGAGCAGTAACATTACATTTCAAATAAAACTCCTAGTACCTTATAGTTTATTCTAAGCCTTCACTTTTGAAGACCTCTAAGTAGAAATCCTTCATGAGAAAAGAAAGGAGACTCTTTAGGTTATATAAAGTACTCAGCTCTCCAACTTCAGTGATTTCATAATCAATAGTAAAAAAAAAAAAAAAAAACCACAAATCCAACCCCCTGTGGGGTTAGAAGGGAACATATGACCTAAGAGGCAGGAGGATGGATTTGGCTGGAGTCTGCTGAGCCGAGCAGCTGCAAGTTTCTCTTGGTACGGGTGGGAGTAAAGAGCATCGACAGAGCTAGCTGCCACCCACCTGGGGTCCAGCTCAGGTCCTCCCCAGCCTCAGAGGCTCCCTTCCCACTTCCAGTCAGTTAAGGCTGTGGCTCTTTCACACACACTACATGTGGGGAAGGACGGGAAGGTGAGAGAACACATTTGTTGAAAAAAAGTTTCCCTTAATCTTCTGAAAACAAAGAAATTTTGAGACTGAACTACCAAAAGGATGCATATTAAATTAGGAAATGGAATTCAACAGCCATAACTAGAGGGGATCTGAATGAAAGGGCCAGACCCTTGTGAAATGGCAAGCATGCAGACTAAAAGCCAGCTGATAAGAGAGGCAGCTCTAGAACTACACGACTCCATTTGGGAAAGATGCCTTCAAAAATCCTTTCACGGATCCAATGAATCTCTCAAGGAAAAGTTACTCAGGAATGCAGAAACTAGATCTGTACAGACATCCTTTAAAAAAATCTAGAAGAGGAAAAAAGAAAGATGAAGCAAAAGCTATCGGACAAGGCTGAACCATCCTCCACCAGCCCAGCTCCAGGAAGGAGGTTTCTGATGAGCACAGGATTGGGCAGCCATAGGGAATTTGTTCTACACGCTCCCTGTAACCTAGGTTTTAAAGCTCAGTGCCTAGCTAATGGCTCATTTTTCCCCTTACCCTTCTCCCCCCCCACTCAACTGGCAGCTGCCAAAGTCTACCTAAGAGACTGATTTAGACATCCTTTCATTACACATAAAGAAGTCGATGATCATAAACATCCCCCAAAACACATTCTGAAAAAAAAAAAAAGCATACAACGAAGGTATTTTCTTCTTGTGTTTAGCTATTGTATGCAAAAAAAAATACCTCATTTTTTTCAGACTTCTCATAGTGCTAGAATTCACCAGATTTCACCGGACACGTGCATACGTACACAGAGAAGAAACAAAAACACAGGTGGCTGCCTCCTGCTGCACGACACTCAATACACACCCATGCTCTATTAACTTCCAGTGTCAAATACAAATTGATTTGGTGTTAGTTGTGTGTTGTGGGGAAATTTGTGTTTACATTTATTAGGTCCGATGTGTTCAAAAAGACTTCTTAATGCAATTCAGCAGGGTCACCTGAAATTAGCCAAGTCCATCCATTTGGTATGTAACTGCCTGCACTGCACCACAAGTGTGAGAGAAAGGGCTCATCCCGCCGACTGTTTTTAAGGGAGAATTGATTAAGTACGTAAGTTTCACTTGAAAATCACTTCTGGAATTTCAGGGTGTACTTCCTTTCTCACAAGGGTAAAAAGAATTAGAAATTTAATCTCTAAACAGAACTAAAGGAATGAATTTTAATCCAAGATTAGACTCCAGTAGTAATGCATAAAATCTAAAATCCCTTTCCTTCAGCTTACTTTCTTACAAATTTAATGAGGAAAACATCCTTAACAGACTCATTGACACAGTAAGAAAACTTGTGATGCTGTAAACTGAGGATATAAGAGGACAGCTTAAAAAAAAAACAAAAAAAACAAAAAAAAAAACTAAGCTTGCTCTTTCAAAAACAAACAAGATATTCCAATGCCACAAAGTTTTTAGCCGTTTCCAAAAGGAGAGAGTTCACCACCCTTCCACTGCTTCAAACTTATTTAAAACAGCTGTGCTCACAGAACAGCCATCCCCACTTCCTGCCATTAAAACACTCCCAACCCATTTTAAATAAATGGAGGGAGAAAAACAAGACAAAAGTCTGGTGCCGCAACTGCAGAATGAAATCCAAGCATTTCCGAGGGCGTCTCGCGACTTCCAGGCAGCAACATGCTGGCTCTCCCACCAAACATCGAGGCACAACTCCAAGGAAATGCTAGCACATGATTTCCCTCCTGTCAGGTCATTGCTGTCCTGGTCATTAGATTTCAGGGTCCGTCTGCATCCCCATTAAACCTCCCATTTGGCAAGTAATTGGAGCACAACACAGGCTATACTTTTTTTCTGTTTTTAGAAAAGTTGCTACAAAGGCTCTTTGAAAGCATGAGCCTCAACTCGCATTAAACTCAAAGCAGCTCCAGAGTTAAGGGCATGATTTGGTGCATGCATTTGTTTATGTTAAGGGGTTAGCAGTACAAACATCTGCACAGGGTTAGATGCTCAGTTAACGCTTCATACATGTAAGTCCAAAACTGTATGAGGAATATCAGAGGTCTTAAAGTATTTGGCATTTAAAACCCAGCTACCGGAGTCGTGCAATTTTTGTTATTCCAGAGAGAAGGGGAAAATGCTGGGGCAGTTCAGGGATTTCCTAGCCTTTGTCACTGTACAAAAGAAACAAATCAACCTAATTCTCAATTTCTCCTGCCTCTATCCTCAGCTCCGAAAGACTGCAGGCATATATATATATATATATTTTATATTTACGGCACAATTCCTGATGTCTTGGCATTTAATTCTGACAATACTGCAAATATAAACTCAGTGCACAAAGCCAAGATTTCGCTTATTTAGGCCACAGCAGCAGCTTTCTCTCCTCTTGAATAGGTCTCCAATAGGAGTTAGGGCACAGATCTCTTCGCATCCAGTGCAAGTCCAGCACATGGCAGAAGAGAGACCTTGAATGCTTTAAGTCCCTCTCACTTCAGTTAGCTTTTCCGGAATACCGTCATAACTCACATATGAGTCAGTCATATCAGAACAGTCTCTAATCCCACTGAACTCCCACAGGCTCTTGTCACAACTGAATAATCAGATGTGAGAAATATCTTATTAATTAGGAAAAGTAAATCACAATTCTTCCCTCTTTAGCTTTATGCAAGCTTTGCAGTTGATGGGAGGGGACAGATGAATGCCTTCCTGTCCACCCAAAGCAGCTCTGAACACAAAAGTGCCAAGAAGAACATAGTCATTATGTAAGCAGACTGAAAAAGTTATACGATGCTTGCTAAACTGATCGTGGATTCAATCAATGACACAGAAACCCAAGAAGCATAGAAGCATTAAGGTTAGAAAAGACCTCCGAGATGACCTTGTCCAACCAAAGATTATATTTAAAAGAAAAATCTTATTAAAAATATGGAATGAAAGAAATTGTGATGCAAAACTAAAAATAAATCCAATGTAATGTTCCAAACTGCAATTCACTTCACCTGCCTTCTTTTTCTGGTCAGAAAAGGAAGACCACAAGCAACGCCGAATAAATCTGCCTTAGCAAGGGGATATTCCAATTTAACAAAACGTTTGAGTTTTCATGGAGTTAACTCATTGGTACTATTTAAATGTAGATTTAGCGTAGCTATACAGCATGCTAAAGATCCCACTTCCACACTACACTTACTTGTTACCTACACAGATGACAGATTTTTACATGACAGGATCTCATTCATCTTGAAAGCCAGCCAGCTATTCAAATTTAAAAACAACCATTCATATTGTTATGAAAGACCAGAGAGCTAGCTGACAAAAGCCAGAGCGGTCAGATTTATTTAAGATTACAAAGCTTATCATTCCATTCTAACTGGGAGAAAAGAAAATCAGGGTCTTTTTCTGGAGGACAAGGCCAGGACAAAGCCTCCTTAAAGTACTGATGCTGCAGAGGGCGGACAAAGGCTTGCATTTTCTTACACATTTCGTCACACTAAATATGTCGCTGTATTCAAAATGCAAATGCTTTTTTAAAACCCTCTGCCTACCACTGCCGCTGTAAGATGTGGGAGAATATATCCCAGTACTGCTGAGTGACAGAATGAAAACCATTATCGAGTGTGTAAAATAGACTTTTGCAATGAGAAATGCCAAAGATTGAAGCCACAAATGCTGGAAGAAGAAAAAAGAACCATGAAGAAGAACAGGTATCTGAGGAAGGCAGAAAAACAACACCTCTTGTTGTAGGTCAAGCCTCACTGTTGTTGACATTGCAGCCATCAAACTATGTACATTTCTGTAAGTCTGAAGGGAACAAGAAAATCTGACCTGGAAATGAAGAAATCAGTTCCTGTTCCTCACTCCAAGAGAGCTGATTTGCGTTAAAAAAAATATTACCTGATTTTTAAACAGTGGATAAAGTCTTTGTTTAACCATTTATTGGTTAAAAATCAAATACTTGATAAAAGTGTCACCAGAATGAGCCAAGGGGAAGTGCTTACATAGCTGCTGAACACAGTGAATCAGACACCAGATTGGAACCTCATTCACACAGATACAAGCTTCAGAAAGTTACTGGGTTAAACTGTGCCATGGAAAAGTTTAAATCATGAACGCTGCTGAATGGTTCCATCTAAATCAGAGATCACCATTTATTTAGGAAAGTAAGTTTTGGCAAAACGATCTTTCTTCTTTTGAGAGAACGTCCCAAAGCTGAGGACACACGCTGCACGACTGTTTTTTCTGCTCACAGACTCTTGGGAACAGTCATATTCACCCTACAATAGCTGATTCCTATTTCAAAGGCCAGAATGTCCTCTCCAAATGAAATTAGAGCAAACCACAAAATAATCACATACTGCCTGCCCAAAAAAATGCGTTCTTTCAACTTCCTTCCCAGCACCCTGTGCACTCCCCGCACAGCCGCAGCCCTGCACGCAGGGAGCCCGGCAAAATTCCTGCGGGGCTGGGGACACGCGGTCCCCTTCCGCGTGCGGCACAGCAAGCTACCAGTGAACGCCTTCCCTCGAGCATCTGAAAAATAAAAAGGGGTTTTGACCTCAAAAGGGGACTGTTGATGCAACTAAGTCTGCACATAGGAAGTAACAAAACCTGGTTGGTTTGGGCAGGCTGGAGGGCAGTAAATATCTGTTTGGTCTGCAGTGATACTGGAGAAATAAGCTTATTCATCCGCTAAACCAACACACTTCTTTGCTTAGGAACCAGTGCTAGACTCCATGGCCAGTTCTGTTCAGCACTGGACACAGAGAGGCTTCCGACTGGATTTACAGCCGCAATACTTCACTGCCTGCAGCGCAGCGCTCAGCTGCACCGCTTCACAGGCTCGCTGACATCCAAGCTGCACGTTGGCAGCAATTAAGGGGTAAAAACAAAGATTAAGGAGACAAAGGACTGCCGCATACCGGCGGGCTGCCGTACCACCCGCTGCAGCACACCACCAGACATGCCAGTCATTTCTGAGGGAGCTACACAGGCCCTAATATGGCACGGCTGCTCCCAAGTGCCAAACATGGCCCTGGGACTGCGGGGAAACCTATTCCTGACTAGGCTTGGGTCAAAATCCCCAGTTCGGGCCACATCTGCTCCAGCCTCATGGTTTTCTTGGTCAAGGACCCTCTGGGCACTCCCCCGAGCCTGCCTTGACCTGCTTTGGCCTGCCTGCTGACCAGGCTGGGGACGGAGGGCTCATGGTCCTGCCAAGCCAGGGACAGGACTTGGGTCCTGCCGGGGGGCTTTGGGTCCTGCCGGGGGGCTTTGGGTCCTGCCACCACCCACAGCACAAGCCTGGGGCAAGCTGGGGACAGAGGCAGCATCTGCTGCAAGGGGCACATCCAGCCGGTGTAGGGAGAAGAGTGAGGGAAAAGGAGCAGAGGGAAGGCACGAGATGGAAAGAAGGAAGAAAAGGGCTGGAGAAAAGGAAGATAACGAAGAGGCACCATTCTGCAGCTTTTCCACTTAAAACCAGCTCTTCTCCAAAATGGAGGCTCCTACATTCATTTGGATGGCAAAGTTTATTTATGTCACTTCCCTCTGCTAAGGCTTTGTGGATCATATTTCAAACCCATGTTATATTCTCTGTTGCTCAGTTACAGATCTGAACCATTCTCTGCAGTCTGCCAAAAGCAGAAAGAAAGCGAATGAATGCCTGGAGGATGAATCACCCTCTGGAAGTCATCTTACGGCCCCACACTGCTACGGATTAGTCACCACCTCACAGACAGGAGAGTGAAAGAGGAAATGGTGAATCCATTAACTCCAGGGCAGCACACAGCCCTGCTAACTGCTGTTCCACCCCCTCGCCCCGCTCCTAGGAAAAACAGGCACTTCTCCAAATCTTTAGAATTTCTTTCAGGTTCGAAGAAATATGTTCCTAAATTCAAAGGGATATATTGGGTACTAATACCCCTGAAACTACTGAGTTTGTTCCAGCAGTTTCTGAAACAGCAAGTGAGAACTGTGATTGGAAATGTGTAAACTGCAGGGATCACCACAGCAGTCTGAAGAATACCCCTGTGCCACCAGACGCTGAGACTTTCAGGTTAGGGGCAGGGTGTCTGACGCAGCAGGGGCTGCACAAACTTCCGCCCCCACGAACGGGATGTGCGGGGACACAGCAGGCATTCACACAGCGGTGCCACCAGAACCCCTCCAGCTTCATTCAAGCCCTCAGCAAAACCGCTTGGAAGAAATCTGCCCCTACAGCACCCGTGCAGAAGAGCAGCCAGCATTTGGTAGTTAACACAGCATTCCTCCTGCCAAAGCTGTTTGCATCTTGCTGTACAGGTACAGGGGGGTGCCCCGTCTTCGTGCTCCATAGAACGCCCAGCAGCCCATCCCGCAGCCCACCACTCCAAATCTGCAGTCTCAGCTCTGAAATGCCCTTATCTGGAACTGCACGCCAATGGATGCCAAATCTGAGTGTCTAGTAGGAACAGCCACTCTGGGTAAAGACAAAAAGTGCTGCAAGAGGGAGCCATGAGCACCCTGAGGGTACGGGCCATGCTATCCAGGCAGCAGTGTCACAGTCAAGCTCAGCGTAAGACCAGCTGCAGGTGCTCCTCTCCATCTACCTGCTGCTGCTGTAACCCAGTCTCAGAGCTGTGGTACCTGCACAACCACTTGCAGCGCACAGGGGATCCAAATCAGGGAACTGACCTAATCCAAAAGCGAAAGAAACCTGCTAACAAAAACACAAAAAGGGAAATTTGCCTCGGTTGCAGAGCACAGATCACTGCAGCCACCCCACCAGCACAGGCAATACCAGGCGCTGCCACGCTTCCAGGGAAAATATATGCAGCAGATGGCACTACAGCTGCCAAACTTCTGTTTCGTGAAACCTTGAATTTAATCAAATGTAGAAAATTCAAAACAAACTAATGTTTGTTGGATGGTCAGGGAAAGCACTCATTCCTGGCCAAGGCACAGAGAAGCATCAAAAAAATATGAAACAGCACAGTTCAAGTCCCAGCTCTCAGCTGAGACTACAAAAACTTAAGGAAAACGACTACTTCTGATTTTTTTTTCTTAATACTCTAACCAGGACAGCCACCCAAAGGTCTTAACTATTCTACCAAATATTTATTGATGTTCTATAAAATGGTATGAAATGCATTCTATAGGAAAAAGCGAAAAAGCACAAGAAGAAAATTAGGCATCTCTATGAGGAAATCATCACTTCACTTGTAGAATAACAATCTTTCTGACTTTTAACAAGGCAAATGAAGCAGCATTGGCAAAGAAAATGAAGTTAAAAACACGAAGCCTTACAGGTTACTATTTCAGTACAGCAGGTAAAACTGGAATGTTTAACTGTTCAGGTTTGTTTTCACAAAAATACAGATATGCAAGAAAGGTAGCTTTTCCAAAACACAGTAGCAGGTGTCCACACTGCTCCAGACATCAGATTAAATTACAGGTGGCTGTATTCTTAATGTAATCCAATCATAATTTATCAAAATATAAGTATTTTGGTTTCCTTGGGGGCTGCTGACCCCACCACAGGTTTGTCCTACTTCAGACCGGAGACATCAATTCCATCCTCTCCTTACATTTCAAGCATGGCATGTGTTAGAGCCTGTCCAAGTAATAACCACCATTAAATCCATAAGAGAAGTTCACAGAAGTCTAAGTATTTTCTATCGGTATGTGCAAAACTGATCAGTTCCCCAACAACTTGTAGCTGTCCTTTTTTATAGTCTACATTTACATACGTACAACCAGAATCAGCTCCGGCCTAATGAGGTCCATCTGGGAAAACCAAACCAAACCAGCACACGCTTCCCTTGTTTTACACACTAACTCCTTTGATGTAACAGTGGTAGATGCCGGGTGTAATGTCAAACACCATTAGGGTCCTTCCCTTTCAACAGGAATCGATATGACCTCTAAATATTTGTCAGGAGGAGGAGGCAGACGTGTACCTAAGGCCTTAGGGGTATTACTACCGATCATTATCTACTGTGGAAAGACCTGGTGTCAAGCAAGTGCTGAACTATGGGCACAGAGGATTTAATCCCCATCCACCACGGGCTTGTTACGAGACTTTAACCCAGCCATTTCTTTCCTCTGCCCTGATGTTCCACCATGCAAAATGAGCACAGCAATACAGCAGCACAATAGGTAAAATGCTTGGAAAGTAAAATCCAGTAACGAGCTTTTATGTCAATAAGGTATTCAGCATTTTTCCCCCAACAGGAAGAGGCACGATTTCTTCTCCCCTTTTGAATATACGCAGTTCAAATGTTGAAACAGTCCTGCGTCCAATTAACTGTTACATAGGTAAGCGAATTAACCAAAGCCCAACTTCCCTCTGCGATCAGATAGCGTACACTCCATCTGAGCACAGTATTCAAATAAGAAGCACGAATACTTCAGCCTGGGCACGTATCACCTCACTAGCAGAGTACGTCCCACTTTATCTTAATGAGAAATGAGGCAGCTCAAGGTTTCACTTGAAAGCAGCCTGAGAGAAACATTCAGGTCTATGCAGGAGCCCCCCGCAGTGGGTTGGTGTCGTGCAATGAAGTCGGCACAGTCCTGGAAGGCAAAAACAGAACCAAGGGCCGCTGCCACCCTACAGAGAACTGAATGGTACAGGTCACTGCCTTCTCTGCTGGCATTCCGCAGTCACCTCAAATATCTTTTCATATTAACTAAAGATCTGGTTAACACCTTCCCTTTGTCTTCCCCTCCCCCCCAAAATAATTAAAATGTAAAATTAATCGGCGTGCTCTTCTGAAGCGTTTAACATTTGCAGTACTTTTGTACTGGCTTGCCTGTCACAGGTACAGCTGGACACCCGGCCAGCCGCACACCCTTACCGCACCTGCTTCTGGTACCAGCTGCATCTGATGCTCGCAAGAGCACAGCTTCAAGACACTACATGAAAAGGAAAAAAGTGTAAGGGAAACAAACACACAGGCAGGCTATATTTTGATGAATCCCAAATAATATCAGAGACAACAACAGGACACTAGTTTTATTGCTGCTCTTCTTTCATGTGTAAGCTTTGCCACCCACCCCCTCTCCCTGAAAGCACAAAGGAGGCCCTGTCATGAGCTGTGACGTACTGACACCTGCTCTTAGGATTTAAGGACAGCCACGGTCTACTTACACACCTCTATATTATTACAGAAATAAATAATTCATAATATAGTTGTGCCCCTGCTTTCCGAAGATTTAAATGCAAGTCCACCAGCACAACATACATATCTGATCTGAAAGTAGCTTTGGACAGCAGCCAGTTTCAGATCTAACCCTACAGTTAGCCATAAATCTAACTGACATCTCAAACGCAACTCAGAAGTACTGAACGAAGCAGACAGCGCCTCTTTGAAGCGAGCCTTCCCGGCCACATCCTGCTACAAACCACCAGGATGCCAACAGCTCACTCCCCGCACCGAGAGCCGACCCCACGCACCTCCCGTCAGCGTGGAAGCCTCGGCTGGGCAGGTGGGCAGCCCCAGGTTTGTACAATTAGCGCCGGCACACAGGCTCACAGGATGCCTTCCCAGCTGCACACAGCCTGCAGAAACAACTCTTTGTTGCTTCATCTCCTAGCGAGGAGAAAACGACGACCGAAACCATCGGCACACAATGTGATGTAGTATTTCAGCCAGCATCCGATCTCTCTGAACTGGGAAATGTGTTTTTAACCTATAACATTTAAGAAGATTTGATATTAATTTCATTTTACAAAGCAAAGGGTGGGACCAAAATAGCCAGTAAGCATACCTGGGAAGACAGTTTGCACTTTTCTAGATTTCTCAAATGAAAACTTTCGAAGAAACACAGCACAAGTTACCCTGAGAGTGGTAATATGAGATACAAGCCAGCGTGTGAATAGATGAAAGGACAAATACGCTCTCCAAGGACCCCAACTAAAGAGAGTTTTGTGCGAAGCCTCCGTGCAAGGAGAGGACAGCTCCCCAGTTTTATCACGATGATCTGCATTGCAAATACCGTAGGTACAAACGTATCTTTGCAAAGTGGGGTTCAGCAATGAGGATGCCATGTGCACGTACCGAAGAGATAACGCTGGGGAGTTACAGCTAGGAAGTTCTGCCACAGTCAGGCAGGGGGGAGAACCTGGCCGGAAAGCTGTGCAAGATCTGACAACCACAGCCGAAAAGCCTGGACTCTCAACAAGCTATGTTATAAAGTTCCCAAGCCCAGAGCTCATTTACCTAACGTATGAACAGAGCCACGATACGGGATGCTTCATAATATTAAACAAATTAAAGTATATCCAAATTTACAGCAGCCAGCAGGACAGGAAACTCTGACAGCACTCGGCATAACGTGGCCTTGTGCTATCCAGGTCTCTAGATGCAGTGGGGGAACAGAACAAGAGTTTAAGAGACTGGAATTCTTTTTTTAAAGGCTGCATAAAGTCATGATAAGAAGGGACAGAGAGCACCCCTCTTCCAGTCAGACACCCCACCAGCAATTCCCCTGCCTTCCCCAGCAGCAACCTCGTGTAACCCAAGGTGAAAGGCCTTCAAACTGGAGCTTGCTTTGCGGCAAGCCTCGTGTGCAAGGCACCTCTAAACATGCCTGGGAAAAGCAAGAAGTTGCATAAACAGCAAAGAAGATAAACTCCTCCTCTGAGAACATGCCTCATGCATCTGCTAAAGGTTTAAAAGATCTAATGAAGACCAGATTCCTCCGCAGCATCACAAGAGAGCTGGAGGAGCAATGTTTTTTCCCTGTGTAGGATGACTAGGAGTCCTCTGTTCCCAGAATTGTTTGCCTCCCAGGTTTGGACTTAATTACAACAGGACATGCACACACAAAGCAAATCCTCCAGAATATTAAAAGCAAAAAGGGATGAATCATTGCTGATCCTGTCATTTTCTTTTTTCCTTTTTTTTTTTTTTTTTTTTTTTTTTCCCCCCAAATCTCTCTTACAAGCCTCTGAAATGCTGTAACCCTAAAAGAACAAAACCAAGTTGTCTTCAAGCCTTTTCCCACCTGAAAGACTACACACACAACGCCCATGCGGGCACAGCCCAGGGAGCGAAGTGCCACCCGTGGCTGGGACAAGCCGGCTTCCACGTGCGGGTCAGGCCCCGGCTTGCTGGATGAGGCCGGACCCATCCATTCACCTCTCGCCCAGAGCCACAGCCCCCCATCCCACCTACCAAACAGGTTTGCTGATTCCTCCCTCCCTTTAGCACAGCCCCATCGCTCTCTCCTCCTTTCCAAGGCTGCTTCCAGCACCCTGGACCCCAGGCGGCACGGCCGCTTCCCAGCGGTGGTCACGCCAAGGCTCTGGGCGCCCTGACACTCGGACTGTCGGAACTGGGCTGCTTTCAAGTGGCTTTGGCTACAGCGGTCCCTCAGTTCTGCCTGCATTTGGTTAACAAGTTTACAGCTATTCAATGCAAACTAATTAACCTCCTCTGCTTATACTTATTTAACATAATAAAAGCAAAATAAAGCCCCATTTAGAAGGCCAAAAGACACACAGGATGCAGGAAGTGAGGGCGTTCACAAGTTCAGCTGAACTTGTACAAATCCATTTGCGTTTCCTTCCCCTTTGAAATACTGTATTGCAGCATTACATCCACTTCCATCTGACATGAGCCAAACCAAAGACCAAGAGGACGCAGGTTGCAGCGGTCAGATAAATCCACATGCGTTTACATCTCAGGCTGTATCAGATCTTTTGCAAACAAGGCGAGGCCTAAGTCAACTCAAAAGCAGCGTATGGTTTGCCTGCATAGAAGCAGTCACCAAAATAACCAAGCTCTTAGGCAGACAAACGTGTTCCCATGGGACTCGGTGCACAGCAGACTGGCAGGACATCAGCTGCCCTCGCAAGGAGAGGAAACCGTGCCATGTTCTGACATGGCAGCGCCACTCCCTGCAAGGACTCTTTCTACAGTGGTGCACTTCTCATCTTCTAGACCCGAAGATCTTGCATAAGGACAATGCAGGCGGCAGCTGACCAGGTAAAACAGCACCTCTTCTGACGGAGCTTACTTCGTCGCAAGGATGGCCACGCTGGGCCACCCGAAGCAGGCAGGGGGCTCCCCTACTGCTGCAGCGCCAGGGCTGACCCCCCACCAGCTCCTGGGGCAAGAAGGGACAGAAAGCACACCCCGCGAGGGGCAGCGAAGCCTTTTCTTTCCGAGTCGGCCTTCTGACCTCGACGGCGAAGGCCAGGCTCCGGACACCCCGTCATTTGGGAAGCCAGGGCTCCTGCCCTCGCCGCCCCCATGCCCCCCAGCTCCCGAGCCGCTGCTCCCCGGCCCCAGAGCCGGTGCCCGGTTGGGTCCCGCAGCACCCCCGGCCCCCCCCTCCCGGCGCCCCCCGGCCCGGAGCTCCCCGGGGAGCCTCCCCCGTGCCCGGCGCGCACCTCCTTGAGCTGCTCCATCTCGGCGCGGATGGTCTCGTACTCGAGCTCCAGCTCCTCGTACTGCTGCTTCAGCTGCTGCTTCTCCTCCAGCACGGCCAGCCCGTACTCGGCCGCCTGGATCTTCTCGCGGGTGGTCTCGCCCAGCTCCTGGCAGAGCCGCTTCACCTCGCTGCGCAGCCACTCGGGCTCCGACTCCATCACCAGCCGCCCGTACTCCTCCTCCTCCTCCGCGCCCAGCGACATGTCGGCTCCCCGCGACACGTCGGCGGCCGCCGGCGAACGACTCCCCGCTCCTAGCAGCCGCGGCCCGGCATGGCCCCCCC